>VOQK01010690.1:53624-72323 GCA_015052645.1 Benitochromis conjunctus | reverse complement strand
ATGTTATAGGCCAAAAAGTTCTTTGTAGCAGTTTAAATACTGCCCTCATAGCTACCTGTAGTGTATTGCAGTTACAAAAACACATTTACGTGGTTTTAGAAAATGATGCGAATAAAATTCCACGTCGACGTCATAGATTATGTCGACGAATGGCTGCAGCCCTGCTTTGTAGAGACTGCTTTGCCCACTTCAGGTAGCTTGGTGTTATTATACTGTAAGCAGGCACTAGTTATAATAAATACAGTATAATCACTTGCTTAATGTAAGCATCACTTGTGTATGTTTTTTGCATCTGTGTGTGCATGTCGTAGGTCGTTTTGATGACTCAGTGATTGAGGAAAGAAGACAGTGCTCTGAGGATCTCCTGCAGTTCTCAGCTAATATCCCTGCTCTTTACAATAGCCAGCATATCCAAGATTTCTTCAAGGTACGCTAGCACACACAGACAGAAACACAAGAATAATCGCATAAAGACTTTTGACCGAGGTGTTTCTTATTTTCCAGGGTGGTGAGGTCCACGACGGCTCAGAGCTCATTGGACCAGCGGAGCCCTTTTCTGAGTTCCTGGCTGACACTCTATCAGACTGTAGCTCTGATGGTAGGGTTGCAGACCTTTCCTGTTATTAATCTTCCTTTCAGCTTAGGTGCTGATTAGTAGGTGCTAATTCAAACTATGATATGTTTTTCAGTTCAAAGAGATATCAGTGGGGCAGAAGATTTGACTCTCACGTCAGAGTATGGAGGTATGTACAATAAACATGCGCATACACATGAAATTTTTTGGGACGTATGTGGATCTAATAAATGGTCAGTGCAAAAGAGAGTCAAGATGGTAGTGATCAGAAGGGACAGGATTAGAAATTAGTACATGCGAGGAATTGAGACTAAGTTTCAGAGGAAGAGCTGAGATGGTTTGAACATGTGCAGAGAAGGAATAGTGGAAATTTTGGATAATGAATGTTGAATATAGAGCTGCCAGGTAGGACGAAAAACGGGAAGACCACAAAGAAGGTTCATTGATGTAGTAAAGAAGGGCATACAGAGAAGGATACTAGGGATGGGGTGAGATGGAGGCAGGTGATCTACTGTGGTGACCTCTAAAGAGAGGAAGATGATGATGTAGATTTGTTAAAGGTTTATGTTTGTAGCTGTCCATTGTGACCGTGGGATTCCTGTTATTGCCAGGCCCATCCAGTGACAGCGACTTGACCTCCCTTGCGGTGGACACAGACTCTTTGGCTGAGTTGGATGATGGCATGGCCTCAGGCCACACCTCCCCAAACCAGCCACAAGGGGGAGCCACCAACATTAGCAGCAGCTGCAGCCCTCGTTTGCCCTCCCTGCATGTACGTCGCACGCCATCACCTGCCCCGATCCCTGCCTCCTCAGCCCCTAACCCAGAGGTCAGCTGGCCAGGTCGAGCACCGCTCTTCCCCAGCAGTCTGAAAAAATCCACTGGCGGCAACCTTAAGGACATTAATTCAGACTACTTGGACAAAGCCAGTGAGCTCATTTGTTTTGCTGTCCAAAAGGAGAAGGAACAGGACTACCAGGCAGCTTTTTCATACTATCGCAGTGGAGTCGACTTGCTGCTGCAAGGCGTGCAAGGTTAGTTTGACCAAGAGCTCAGTAACTTTTCCATATTGCCTCATGGTAATTTTAAGTTGAGTGACACTTGGGCTCAGGCACTGACCTAGAAAGCTTGCTTTTATGTTGTGGACTGGCAGTTATTGAAATGCAGAAAATGTCACTGTAAATTTACCTTTTAAAACATCTATTAACCATAAATGCATCATTCTTTCTTTGTAAGCCATTTAAATTCTATGTTTTAAACTTTAGACTCCACTCTATTCAAACTACTTTGTTAAAAAAAAAAAAATATATATAATAATTAAAAATATTTTTTTTAGGTGAGCCAAGTGCTACACGGCGAGAGGCCGTGAAAAAGAAGACTGCTGAATATCTGATGCGTGCAGAGCAAATATCTAGTCAGTATCTGGGAAGCAACATGGGTCAAGGGTCAACACAAACAGTGGTGAGTGGGAGAGAAATGCTGCTTCATAGGCTTTCTGTATTGTATTACACAAATGTTCTTTATATGCATGCATCTACCTTGTTCCTCACACGCACTGCAGTGAAAACATCACAAGTTTGTCAGTGAATTGATGAAATGATTAAAGGAAAGCAGTTTATCTTTTTGAATGAATGATTTAATTGCTTATTTATGAAACACTGAAACGGTTTTCTTTTTAAGGCCTTTGGGGTACAGTGCTGCTCTTCCTTGAACAGAGGAGGGCAGCAGAGTCCGTCTGAGGAGCTGAGAGCTTACAGGGTGTTAGGGGTCATAGATAAGGTATGTTTTCAATTTACAAGTATTGTATCCTGCACCCAGGCTGTATGACTTCATTTCAGTGTTATTTCATTCACCCAATCACCAGTTTGTCTTTTTTCTACCAAGTAAATCTGCACTGGAAACACATTTAATTTCATGTGATTTAATGGCACAATTCTCACGAAATAATTACACTCAGGGCTCGCAGATATTTGTTAATGTAATGATGACCTCGACCCAGAATATGGATGTTATCCAACTCCAGATTTCTCTTCCTTGTGTGTCCTTTACTTCTTTGACCATCTCTTTTATCAGGGGTAATAAAACGCAGTAGATTTACTGGATGTATGGTAAGGGCTGAGTGTGTGTATGTTTAGCGTCAGTTATGACTACCACAAGGTCAGTTTGGGTTGCTGGTCCTCTCAACCAGCTGCCGGCGAAGCAACTTCTCCACTCAGCCATGAAATGACTTGGCAGGCAGCTCAGAGAGCGACACACAACACTGAATCAATGATGCTCATCCTACACACTCACACACACACACAACAAAAAACCCTAAGGAAAATGTTGACACAATACCAACATGTATAACTCCACTGAGGTGCACTCAAAATACACAATATGTCAGACGTCTTTGAGGCATTTAAAAACAAAAGAAGGAAAAACTCAACCAACGAGGAAGTTATCCAACAGTGGCGTTTTCTTTCCTCTTATCTATTTCCACCCCCTCCTCCCTCCTCCTTTTACTTTAAATGAGGACAGCGGGGACAGATGGAGAGAGGTCCTCGCCCTACTGCCCCCACCAGCACCGCCTCACCCACCCCTCCTATCTATCTCCCCCCTTCCCTGATGTTTGTTTCTTAATTATATTAGCACCCTGGCTAGCACCGCCACTCTGTTTACTCACTGCTCCATTCATATCCATTTAGCCTGCACCTGTTTGGTCCCAGTCAGGGTCGCATGGAGAGAACGCACTCTCAAAACATACACATGCACTACACACACACACACTGGGTCGTACACATATGCTCAAGCTCTCCCCTGAGACAGGGAGGGAGTAAACGAGCGATGGAGATGTCAGAGTGGAAGGGAGGAATGAGGGAGAAGGGAGAAAATGAAGATCTCAGGAAGGAAAAAGGGGAAAGGAGTGAAAAAGAACAGGGAAATGAAATAGAAAAAAAAAGGATTTGCTTTCCCTTTCTGTTGACATCTGACAGTTTAGTGATGACACTGCTAGTAATTACTGCCTCTGTCATGACAAATTGCATAGCTCTGTGCTGACATGTTTTAGACAGCACATGTTCTCTAAAATTGATGCTCAGTCTTGTATATAAACAGAGTTATAAATGGCTCTCACTTTGTTCTGAGTGTCTTTTAAGGACTGAGGATTTGCTGATAATTCAGTCAGTTGGGTAAATCTATAAGAAGTCCAAGAATATTTAAGTCTTTTATTATCCTTCAAAGCTCTGTTGATTCTTGTTTTTCTGTATAATATTGCTAAGACTGTATTTTGGTCAGCACAACAGGATCTGACATAGTAGTGTCAATTTAGTGTAATTTAGGGGCCTGCATTAATCTTTGAGCAAACCTTATGTGTGTCCTGACCCAGTCATTAAAAGGGACATAACCACTACATCATCTTAGTCTCTATATGTCTCTTCATGTCCTGCAATTAATGGTGCTCTTCTATCGCAGGTTCTTCTGGTCATGGACAAGAGAACACAAGAGACTTTCATCCTGAAAGTAAGTCTAGTGTGTGTGTGTTGTGTCGTGGTGTGGGTTTTTTGCCCTGCATCCTCGTCGTCCTGACTGTAAGTGTGAAGTGTGCCAGAAGCCCCTGTGTGTGACTGGTGTAATTGATTCTAATGGGCCTGTCCCTGTCAGCTCCTCTGCTCTCAGGTGTGAGACGTGTGCCAGATGCCAACGCACCGCGCAGCCATAAATGACTACACACACATGCGTGCGCATGCATGCATGCATGCGTACACACTCTTGCACCTGATGTGAACTTTACGTGTAGCGCTGATAGATTTGTGCGGCTCTTGTGCTGTATGTAGCTTGATGAATCCAGTGACTTTGGGTTGCCACAGGGCATAACTAGCACTTGGTTAATGGGAAGTTTCTCCTTTGCCACTTTTTTTTTTTTTTTTTTTTTTTTTTTTTTCTTTTTAACCCCCCCCCTTTTCCTCCTATTCATGCACACCCTTTTCTCGTCTTCTACTTAAATGCTTTTTATTTAAATCAGTGCGTATGTTCTATTTAATGACTCGCCTCTCATCTATTTTTTTTTATTGCAGGGTTTGAGGAAAAGCAGTGACTGTGGGCGGACAAAGAGGACCATCATGCCTCACTCTGTGCCCCACATGGTGCAGCTGAGAAAGTTTGTTGACTCAGAAGACACGGTTTTTCTTCTGCTGCAGTATGCCGAAGGTAAGGGACACATTTCCGTCTCATCTGTTTCATCTTCCCTCATTTGTCTTCTTTACCTCCACCTCTCTTTTCCCCTCCTTCTCCTGACTCTCTGGTCTCCTGCCCCTCTCTGTGCCCTTGTTCCAGACAGATGTTTGATAGAGATGGGTGTGTGTCACAGGTCATTATTCTGAATACCAGGTGGCGCCATGCTTCATTAGCTATGCCAACACCTGGGCATCCTTACATCCCACTCACTCTAGGATGTGTGTGTAGACTCTGTGCGTGGGTGAGTGCATACTATGAATGGTAGCCATATTTTTTAACGCCCTATAACCTGTTCAGTCTGGTGTTCTCCATAACCGTCCTGCGCTAATATTAGTGGACAGTACTGAATTTCATACGGGGATGTTCACCAGGATTTGATAAAGCCAATCAGAAACCGTTTCACTCATTATGACCCACTTCTGTTACACGGAAAATCCCGTAGTAGTCCTGCTTTTATAGTATTTTGAGTTGGGGGTTTTTAACATGGAGGTAGCTGATAGGCTGAATGAGGATAGACAGGCAGACGGAAAGAGGCGGCGTCCTGAGTGACATTGGACAAAACAACATGTGGATGGTTTTATTTTCTAAGCCATCGAGCTGCCCCGCTATCATTATCATCACTGTGAACTTCGTATTCATTCTAATAACACACAGCAGATGCTAGCTCCCAATTACTTACACTACAGCTGCGTGTGATACGTATATGAGTATGTCTGTGTGTATGTAACCACTTAGTGTTTCAGATTCAGAAAAGTAAGATCCACATCTGAAAACGGTGTCAATGGTGAAAAATGGTGTCTCAACTCATCTGTGTTCCAATATGTTGTTGTACTTAAGTCAGTTATTAAGTAGTTAACAAGTAAATTTGAAGTAGAGAATGGAAGAAGAGTGTAGAGGCACAGAATCAAAGGTGTTTCACATCCAATGTGAAATTTAATACTAAGGTTAGCTTAGTCACCTGACCTCTTCACATAGACAATCTACAATGTGTTCTCTAGAGCAGTTTGTCTATGCAATCTGTGTTATCATGGACTAGAGGGTGGCAGCTTGTAATATAATGTAATTATAACTGTTGCACTTTATATTATGCACTGTCAATAATTATTACATTATTATCACACCGATACCAACTGACCATAATGCAGAATCAGTGGGAGCCCAGAGCTTGTTTCATGGCTTCATTAGCTAGCTGGCCAATATTATACAGAGTAGATGTGGAGCGTGTCAGTCACCTGTTGTGATGAAGCTGCAATTTAAATGGGATTCTTGACATTTTCTTTTAAATGCAGCTTTCTTTTTGTTGTCACTTTATGACTTTTCTGGTGTTTCTTCATCTTCGGCTCTTTCTTCCTCTTCAAAGAATCTCTCCAGTGATATTTGTTTTGGGGACATTTTTGTGAGGGTTAGCTTTCAGAGTTACTGATGCATGGTGGAAAAAAAAAACACGACTAAGTTAAGTGCAGGAGTGAGATGCAACTTGAAGGTGGCATTGTTTTGAAAAATGAAAAATATCTGGAAGAGTAATGGAAATAAAATACAGACAATTTTAAACAACTTTTCTGTGTCTTTGCGGCCTGGTACCGGCCCTCGGCCCTGTGGTTGGGGACCTCTGGTCTACAGGAAGATAAGTAACACTTGGCAGTATTGTTACCACTGGAGCAGAAACGTTTTAGATAAAGGAACAAGATTGTGATTATTACACAAGTGAGGTTGCTAAATTCAAAAAGGAAAACAGGAAAGTGATTATCTAGCTAATATTGGCTCATTTTTTTCTGTCTGCTCCCTAAGTTCTACTTCTGATACCTCTGGTTCTCCCCATATTGTGCACTGTTTTAATGTTAATTCATTTTTAATGCTCTGTTTCTTTCAGGTGGGAAACTGTGGTCTCATATTGGAAAATACATGCATAACTCCAGCCCAGAGGACAGCTTTGACATCCCTTTCATCCAGAAGAGCCACACAACCGCCGTGCGCTCTCCTCAGCATACCATGCCTCAGCTGGATGTAGATTCAGCCAGCTGTGGTTCGGCGCCTGTTGCTGATTCAGAGTCCGTCTCTGGGCTACAGAAGGAACCCAAGAGCCTCTTTTCTCCTCTTAAAAGGGCTCTTCCTCCCAGGCTTGTGGAGCAAACTGACTCTGGAGCCACTTCTGAAGAAGAGTGCACCAACAGCTATTTGACTCTTTGCAATGAGTACGAACAGGAGAAGGTAGAACCAGATGCACTGCAGGAGGAGGAAGAGAAGAGCGAGCAGGAAATGCTGTCATTAGAGGTACCCAATGCAACGACCACCACATCGTCACGTAGCCGCTCACTTCTTAGCAATGAAAGCCTCTCTTCACCAATCAGTTCTCAGGAGCTTGGCTTCTTCAGCGAGTTGTCTGATAAAAGCGGTAATGCCCAAGACAGCGATCAAAACCGTGGTGAGGCACAGGATCACAATGAAGTCTTTAGTCCTTTACGTTCCCCTGCTGTGCCTCTGTCTTTGGATGAGTCCAAGAATACGCCACTGGAGTTTTTTCGTATTGATAGCAAAGACAGTGCAAGCGAGGTGATGTGCCTTGAACTAGGAGAGCAGCGCCCGTCTCATAAACAAGTCCCTTTCTTTTCTACGTCCGACCTGGACTCAGGTGTCACTGAGGATCTTCCAGAGCTGGCTCAAGAGGTCAAAGGTCCCGGGTTGGATCTTTGGGGCTTGGACTGTAGTGATAAAGCCTCCAATGAGTCAGTGCCAGTGATCTCATTTAAAGAAGCAGTAGTAGAGGATGAGGGGCATCCACCAGACCTTTTGGTCAATCTCCCTGTAGTGAGTGGGACTACAGACTCTTTACAGGAGGAATTAGAGACTTCAGGAGTTTGTCTGGGCCTCGAGGTCACGGCCTCTCCTCAAAAGTTTATCCAGCCTGATGTCTTACAGCTTCATACTCAGCCTGAGGAAGAGGAGGAACAGTCACTGGAGCAGGACCTTTCATCTTTATGTACAACCTCTGCAATTTGTGACACAAGTGTTGCATCTCCATCTCCATTCAACTCGCTTTTGGATGACTACAGTCTGGCATTGGGACAAGAGGCTTCTGACAAAATGTTTATCCACCCTGAACGCCAAAATAATGACCTCCCTCTTGACACAGGCATTCCAGACACTGACTCCCATAGTGAGAAACTAGAGCCCAGTGCAAGAGTAAACACAGACTTGGTTCCAAACAGCACAGGCTCTGACTCGGCCACAAATGGCACCGAGGCCTGTGGAGCGGTTGAGAATTTATTAGGACTTGATGACGAATCATCAAGAGTTATTAGTAATACAGGTGGTATCGAATTTGATAAAGAAGTATCCCGGCTGTTTGCGGAGCTGGACAAGCTGTCGTTGGCTGCTTCCCAAGCTCGTATCCCGGAGGAGTTTGTGCGATGCTGGGCAGTAGAGATGGTGACAGCCTTGGATTCTCTGCACCAAGAAGGGATCATCTGCCGGGACCTAAATCCCAATAACATCCTGCTTGACCACCAAGGTTAGACTTTTTTTTTTTGTCCATACCCTTTATAATTGTGTTAAGTTTTTTTTTTTAGTTTTTTTTTATTCTGTTGTGTATTTAATCAGTCCTGAAAAATCTGGAGAATAAGATAAAAATGAATATTTACTAATGTTTAATAAGGAAAGAAAGAAGGATATGCTTTCATATTATAATTAGTGCTGTCAGCATTAACGCGTCAAAATTGGCAAATCCTCGTTAACAAGTTAACGCAGATTAATCCATGTGAGGGGTTACTCGGCGTTAACGCGTTAATGCAGCTTAAACACGTTAACGCCGTCATCACGCCTAACGTGATTAACAATTAACTCATCTGGAGCGCATACTGACTCAAAATCCCTGAAATGTCTCTGTCAACGCATTTCGGGCAGTTTGTCCAAAGTTTGTCCATTCTGTGCTCCAGACGGGTTGAGTGGGTTAAAAATCTTAATCGCGTTAATTGTGATGACCGCATTTAGCCGCGTTAATGCCGTATTAACACGCTAACGTTGACAGCACTAATTATAATATGCAGTTTAATGACAGAATGTTAATAATTAGTTTTACCAAGCTGGTCCAACCTTCTGGTAACAGCTACCCCAAGTCATCATTCCTGTCACTTCTGGGTGCATTACTGGGTACATGGTCCATAGAGTACATACATGCTTAACATTTATGTTAAGGACTTTTACACATGAAACAATAAAATGCACTAAAACTACCAACCAAGGAAGCACTTTAAACCTCTAACAGTCAATATGAAAATGAAATGTGCACTTGATTACAAAAAATCTACCAGAGGCAGGACAAAACCAGGTTTAAAAAGAGATAAATAAATCACCATGAAGCAGCTACTGTATATAACAGTTATCATGTTTAATTTGTCCTTTTTTTCCCCTCCCAAACGGGATAACTTGCATTGTAAAGATACAGTCCACAGCCTTCATCAGTCAGCCGTGATCTAATCTGTTTAGCAGAATGAAGTCTCTCCGAGAAGCGAAAGCGTTGTTTTACCATGAGGTCACAGATTCCCCCTCAACTTCTTCTTTTGTCGTCCTACAATCATCTCTCTCCACCTCGTTATCAACAAGCATCTAATTAGCTGAGTGGCTGTTTTCGTCTCCCTGGTGGTAATTATTGTTCTAAAGGGCCCATCAACGGCCTAGTGTGGTGCATCAGTCTGGCTAGCCCAGGCTAATGGCCACGGCTACCTAATGACACCATTAGTTCTAATGATAGCGTTAACGGGTACCCGCTAAACAGGAGTAATCGCTGGGGTTGTGTGCTTGAAAAGTTCACAGAGGGATGTAGAGCGGCAGAAAGGAATGGAGGAAGGAAGTGCTTTAAAGGTGGGGTGAACAGTTTGAAAAGTTGAGTGTCTGGGTGACACTTGACTGTGTGGGTTTGATGAGAGGCAGAGCAACAGATTGATGTTTAACAGACTGCGAGCTGAGCGCTTTCTGTCTTTTCCTCTCGTCTTAGGTCACGTTCAGCTTACCTACTTCTGCAGCTGGACTGATGTGGAGGAATCCTGTGACAAAGAGGCCATTGCCAATATGTACTGTGCACCAGGTGAGACATATGCAAAGATTTCAGTACACCTTTTCTATTGATTATCTCTACCTTTGAGCATCTCATTCGGTGTTTAGAAGACTATTTTTTTTTCTTTAGTTTTATCAGTTAGTGGGTATATTTGTATGTTCACGTTTGTTAATTCCCACAGCCATAAAACATTTTTATATAAACTAATATGAAGTATGGAAAAACTAACTAAAATAAATGTACATAAGTCTTTTATAGGGTTAAAAATACTTCTTATACATTTTATTTACCCCTCTAATTGGTCAGTATATTAAGGATAAATAAGAAACATCTTTCATTTTTAACTCTTCCTCCACAAATGGGAGTTTCTGAATGTCGTTGTAGTTGTTCTGATGTCCTGTAGAGTGCGCTGTTGTGCAGCAGTCAACTGGTAGCACGGCAGCCCCGTGTGTTACATCCCCGGTCGGCTTGTGGCAGCTCTGGCATGCTGTTGAAAAGCTGCCTAAAACAAACTGGTGCTAGACTACAGCACCGAGTCCCTACTTAGCACTTCGGCGTGCGCGGTTGGGCATTTGTACATGTATGTGTGCCGTCTAATGTATTGGTTCTTTAAGCAGGTGGCTTCACACTAAGGCTGTCGGGCACAGTGTGTGCGATGTGTTTAATCTTCTCAAAATGTTTTAGCGGCTAGTTGAAAACACTGGATGCATTCTGAGACACGCACAATGACCCTCACACCCATTCACTCTCCCACACACTTATATTTAGCTATTCTTTCATATTCATCCTCTCGCTCAAGTCAGGAAGGTCACTTCAGATTTAAATCCTCCTTTTGTCTAGAACGTACAGTGTCTCACTTTTGTAATAAATCTGAAAGCAACAAATGCTCTCTTTAATATCCAAAGTGTTCATTTTTATTCCCTTGGCAGCAGCTTGTTTAACAGCTTACTAATAGAAGTGCATACATTTTGAGACTTGTGTTGTGAATGATGTGGAAGCTAGCTTAAACTCTTAAATGGTGAGCAAAGACATCCCACTTGTTTATTTGTTTTTCTTCAGTTATTGTAAGCAGTGGTCATTTTTACACTAGTCTCAAATGCGTGGTTGATGAGTAAACTGTAATATGCGCATGATGCTTATTCAGTAAATGTAGCCTCATTAAAATACTTTTTTTAACAAGTATTTTATGCAGGCTTTTGAAGTTTTTTTCCTTGTGTATCATATTTGGTCAGAACCATAAATATCTTTAATTTAAAATGACATAAAAATGTGTCAGTTAAACCAAAATTTACAGTTTTTAGTTTAATGACAATCATAGGTATAACCCATCCTTGACAGTGTCTGTCAATGGTAAGAGGACCAGGAGACAGCAACATAATGACACCTTTACTTTATGTAAACCGTCTGCAGTTCCTCCTGAAACAATAAAACCCAGCAGGATGGTTGTGCAGTTTGGCTCACATTAGTGTAATTCATGCCATAGCAACAAAAATATTTTATGACAAAATGTGACCAGGAAGAAAATGTGACACGCAGCTGACCTGTGAACTGAGCTGAAACTGAACCCACCTCGGCCTGGGTGTGAAAGGTCTAGTTAGTCAAACAAGTTGATCCCATGCGAATTTAAGGATGTAATACATTTTAGCCGCCAACAGGGGGTGTGTTACGCTGCTGTTAAATGAAAAGACCTTCGACATATATTGACTGTCCTACTCAAACACTGGCAACTTTCTCTCTCTTTCTAGTGTCTCGATCTGCCTCATCTTTATTAAAAATTCATCCATAAACACACATTAAAATGTAAAAGCTGTCACGCACTTTGTTTATTTATTTATGTCACACCAGAAGACTTCTACGTCATGGACATGCATATGTCTTTAGATGTCTGTGAACACACAGTTACGTAGAAGGGTGTGTGTGTGTGTGTGTGTGCGTGTGTGTGTGTGTGCGCGTGCGTGCGTGTCTCCTGCCCTTGTTATGCATTGCTGTTTATCCAGACAGGGTCAACTCATGCAATGGCTTCATTCCTGATGACAGATTTATGACTGTTTGCCAGAAAGCTAGCAGGGGGCCTGCTGTGTGCGTGTGTGTGTGTGTGCGTGTGTGTGTGTGTGTGTGTGAGAAGGAGAGAAACATGTTTTTAAATAACACATATTCACACCCAAAAAAACACAGGAGTGTTCTTGGAAAATGCATCGGCAGCAGGGCATTAATCCGTTTGTCCAGCACTTCTGCTTATTTATTTTCTCACCATTTTTTTCACTGCTGATAAACATCAGATGGCTAATGTTTTGTTCCTGGTAAGAAAAAAAATCAACAAAAAAAACGCCTTTGCGCGAACACGACCTAATTTGAGCAGAAATGGGAATTGTTTATTGTTCTGCTGAGAAGGAAGCACAGCCAAAACCGATTGTCTTCGATTTCTAAGAAAGGGGAAATTAAATATTCTTCCTCTCTGAGGTGACAAGGCAGTTCCTGAGGTCACGATCATCATAACCACTTTTTGTTTTATTGTTTTTGTTTAGTTTTTTTAAATCCTTTTACCTGCTCAGCCACACCTGATCTGATTGAAGTTACAGTATAGTTCTCCTTTTGACACCGAGCCATCATCTCATTATTTTTTGAAAGGTTATACAAAGAAGAACATGTACCCTGAAGCCTTAAAGTACTTCTGCTTTACTATTTCAGTGTGTTTACTCTGCTTGTAAATATGCCAGAAATCTTGATGTGGACACGAACTGTGAGCTACATGAAGGCAACTGCAGATTTATCGACCAGTCACCTCTAGATTATATCATGAATTGCCTTATCTTGGTGTGTCACTCTAGCAAGTGAGATGAGAGACCTGATTCTGAATGACACTGTCATTAGTCCAGTTCTCACATTTTTTATGTGTGTCAAATAATTCAGCTGCTACTGTTTCCCCAGGCTGAGAGGCTAAAACATATACATGCAGATGGAAAAATATTCACCCTCTGGCCCCATAGAGTGGAGGTGATCTGGTGTCTTTGTTATGATATGGGGTCATTTTACAGGCAACATTTGGGTCATCATGTCTAATTAGAAGAAACCTTCACTACAAATCAGTTCAAAGTTGTTTGGACTTCACAGCTACTGTGTCCACATGTTGGACAGCGCTTTGGACCCTTGTCATCATAAAATTAAGGGTCTGATTTACTAAATGGCGCAGTCGGTTCATTTCAATATCAAGCGCAAAAAATAAGACATCCTTTTTTCAACGTTAAATTAATTAATGGTAAATTGCGTGTCGCAAACGTTAGTAGATCAGATTGTGAACTTGACTTAAATATTCTCCTCCTTATATTTTGCAACTTGAGAAAGGAACTCCCAGAAAGACATCCTAAGGTACCCTACGTTGCTTCTTTTAACTCCACCAAAAGAAGTTATGTGATCGGTTTGTTTGCTTGTTAGTCAGATTAGTTAAAGAGTTAAAGACATGAAATGATTTTATCTGCTTGGCCCAACTTGCAAGTGAGTTTTCAATTAGAATGTTTATCATTGCAATTGCTGGCAAAACTGGACACTGGTCAAACGTTCGTGTGTGTGCGTGTGCGTGTGCGCGCGCGGATGTTCGTGTGCGCGCGCGGATGTTCGTGTGGATCAAAAGTTCCTTCTTAATCCAGAGATTTGATTGGTGCATGGTGTAGAGTCTTGGCTTTTTTTTTTTTTTTTTTTTTTTTTTTTTTTTTTTTTTTTTTTTTTTTTTTTTTTTTTTTTTTTTTTCCTTTTTTTTCTTTAATTTTTCACAAACTTGAAGTTTATTCTTAGTCCCTTTCTGGTTTCATCGTATCTTTTTATATTGCAATGTATTTACATCTTGTATGTCTTCTGTAAATCTCTTTGTTTTAAATTGTCGAGAGATCCTTTACACACAATGCTCGCCTTGCCTTGGAACAGCAAACATCAATCCTTCCTTACTTCCTACCTGCATATACTTGACTTCCTCTTTTGGTAATAACTGTCGGTTAAGTTTTTAGGGAAGTCAGACCGAGAGGAGAAGAGAGAAAGTTCCTTATGGCCCCCAGGAGAGAGGAGATGGAGTGTGATTAAGATACAAAGTAGGAGGGAACTTCATTGTTGAGGGGAAAGGGAAGAAGAAGAGGCCATGAGGTGAACACACTGTATTGTTGTCGCGTTGGAGCCGAACTTGTCTGTATCCCTTTGTTGTTGTCTTAGAATTCTCTTGTTTTTTTCTTTTCTTTATGAGCTGTTGAAGAAATACAATGCAAAGTTAGTTTAAGTATGCTAAGTGTGGAAAATGTGCACATTGTTGTAGCACACTGTAACACCGGGCTTTGCACGACCCATGGCCTGTGGATGCAGTTAATTCTCCCATCCTCTCCTCTCTTTCTGCATCTCCCTTTCTCCTGCCTCGCTCTGACAGAGCGGTAAGTGTAGCCAGCTCCACTGTACTCTCCCTGCAGCTCCTTAGACATTAATCCATTGTGATGACATCGACCTTGCTCTGAGACGTACGCGTGTGTGTGTGTGTCCAGTATTTTCCCTCCAGCTCATAACTACACAGGTATCACTGGTCCGTTCAATGACGATCTTCTCTCCTTGGCTGTCAAAACAGTGGTCCTGGGGAGCCCTGAAGACTGGCTGCTCAGTTGGCCGTGTGTGTGTGTGTGTGTGTGTGTGTGTGTGCGCGTGTGTGCGCGTGTGTTTGTGAGTATATGAAACATGTAAGTCGTATCATAGCCCTCTCTAACCTTGGCTGGAAGAGAGCTGCACAGTCCCCTGGAGTTCTCGGCAGCCTCCAGGAGACGAGGGGTCTTTGTCTAATATGCTCCTCCAGCTGAGGAGCCAGGTCCCTGGGCACACACAACCGTGACCCTGGGTCCCGGCCCAGTGGGCGACCAGACCCCCTCCCTCTGGACAGGAGAGGAGAGGGACACTAAGCAGCACAAGAGGCCATCTGGTACCCAATGGAGCTGTCGTACACGCTTGACTTTTGCAAACAAGTGTCACTCTTGTTCTCTGTGTCTTAGACTTATACCGTGGAGCCTTAAATGAAGGTGGCTTTCATATAGGTTGTAGATCAGAGTTATTGCCATGATTCTTTGGATGGATAAAGAAGCAAACAAACGTCCCATGAAATGTTCATCTTGGGAGGAGTTTGAAGTCCCTAGATGTGCTTATGTGTGAGACAGTATTGAGTCTGAGATTTAACTAAAAGACAAAAAAAGCAGTCGTCATCTGTGATGAGGCTTTAACTACACGGCCGTTTGATAGACGTTTCTGTCATTTTTTTTTAAACAAAATACATAATTTTGGGACGTAAGTAAAATAGGAAACTAGTTTCTGACACTTTACGAAGCAAAAAAATACTTGAATGAAGAATTTTTTCTTCAAACGAGCTGATGTCATTAGTTTTAGCCCTGAGCTCAACTAAAAAAAAATGTGGGAGTAAAGACAAATGAACAACATGTTTTACTATTTTTTTTTCCTCAAGTGTTCCTGCTTTATCTTTCTTGATTTGTGTGTGTGTGTATGTGCTGCCTGAGTGTCTGTGTGTGTTGCATGAGTGTGTGTGTGATTGTGTTTGAGGTCAGGTCATGCAGATGGCGTGAAGTTGCAGCACAGACGGTTTCCTCAATTTAACTGCTTTTTATTATGCAAATCACCCTTTTATGAGACACACACTTTGTGTGTGAGTGTGGCCACGTTTTTGTGCTCATTTTGAATTGATTGCAACAATTCAGCAAAATATTAATCCAAGTTGTTACTCTGAAACAGTGGCACAAAAGCAAGATGCTTAAAGTTGATCGCAGGCTTAAGATTAATGAGTCCACGTCTGCATGCTTGATCATATTCTGATTTCACATTTGTCACTGGTTTGTTATTGTTACCTGGGTTCCTCTCCCACGCACAGATGATTTCTCTGCTTTTTAATATATTGATCATTTCTGTCTCTCTCCTCTCGTTCTCGCTTCAGAGGTGGGAGGTATTGGTGAGGAGACGGCATCGTGCGATTGGTGGAGTTTGGGCGCCATCCTGTTTGAACTCCTGACAGGCATGGTGAGTCAAAAAGTACAAAAACTGTTTTGTTTTTTTTATCTTTGTTGCGAAGGTGTTGTGGGATGTCTGTAGGTGTCTTGGCTTTCAACTCTCTCACACTCTTTATGGTCGTGCCAGGTTGTGTGTGATTCTGCGCGCGTGTCTGTATGTGTTTGAGTAGGTGGAGGTTGTTGTTTTGGTGTGTGCGTGTTTGTGTGAGGTGCGTCTTGGCTGCAGTCTCTTACTCTGGTTCTCGGGGAGTGCCAGGGGTGTCGGTGTGACTTTCTCCCCCAGCCTGAGCTCCATCTGCTGGGCCATGGGGTCAGCTCTCCCCGGGCCTCTTTGCTGGCTCCTAGAGCAGCGCTGGGCTTGGAGCACACCGACCTTAAATCGCCGTGGAAGGTGAAGACCAGGGCAGCTCTCAAGGTGCTGCAGCTCGGCTGGTCCAGGATCAGAGGGGACCATCTTTTAAGACCGGCTTGGGAGAAAGGGGAGAATCTCAGAGCCTTTTGTTTTTTTAAGATAACAGATAGATTTATAGCTGTTATGCATGTACACAAACACATGCTAATTATAACTTGCTGCTCTCTTGAAGGACAAATTCGCACACGGTTGCAAGCGCAAACGCCCAGTGCAGGTGTACAGCGTCCCTTCAATTTTTCATTGTCTATTAAATTTGAATAAATTCTAACTGATTGCCAGCAGGCACATTTTCATATCAGCCATCAGCGCTTCTTTTCAGTGGCCCAGACATGAGTCGGGGTGTTAGATTAGTGCCATTGTGTTGGAACAATACACAACTACTTACCTGGGTTAAAAAAAAAACCCAAATAAATAAACAAAAAACAAACTGAGTGACACAGATGTCTCCTTTGATGATTATGTCTTGGTACAGTCCTGGCAAGGATACACTCACGCAGGCACACATAGTGTCTCTTGATCCTTGCAGGATAAGATCTTGCCTGGAGCAGTCTTGACTGCGGCTAGGAACGCAGCCAGAACTCCTGCAGCACGTATCAGGAGAGAGAGAGCGAGCCAACCGACCTAACTGATGGAAAAAACACACAGGGCCCCCCCCCCCCCACAATACAAACACACACATTTTAAGGTTTTTGCTTGGTGCACACATTAGGTTCTAGCATTTCCAGCCTGTCAATGAAGATGCACTGAGAAAAGTGCTTTTACAACAAGCAGCGATTACAGTCATTATTGTCAATTATTTCAACAATTGGGCTATATTCTGCGGTTGGGAAAGCATTTGGAGGTCTTACTGCTTACTTTTTCTCACTTGTAGGATTAGGTTTGCTTTATTTTCCTCTGAGTGAACTGATAATTTGACCTGATCAGGTTTTACCTCTCAAAACATTAAAAAAATGTTTCGTATTTACCGGTGATGAGCTGCTGTCCCTTCCAGTAAGCTTGCTCTGTGTAAACGAAGAACAAACTAACCAAACACAATAATGTTTTTGTCATTTTTTTTTTTTTTCCCCTGTGATTTTCACTTCATGTGACACACACAGAGGGACGAATCCAAGAAAGAGCAACAGTGCTGAAATCATTAGTTTGTTGCAGTTGGTGTGATCAGTGTTGTTTCAGGTGCTCTGGTCTCTCTGATCTCCTCCCTATTTGTCCAGTCCTGGTGCTTTAACATTGACTTGTGCTCTGCGGGTGTCCGTATATTCTGTGTGTTTACATGATGGTTATCTACCTCTCTTCTTTCCACTCCTCCTTCCCTCTGCACAGTCTCTGCTGCGCTGCCATCCAGCAGGAATCGGTCGTCACACAGCACTCAACATCCCTGAGTCTGTTTCGGATGAGGCCGGATCTCTGCTGGAGCAGGTGAGAGTCTAGTGTGATTACTACTAACTTAAATTTTATACACAGAATCAGGTTTCCCTCCTAAACAGATGTTGAGCAGGGCTTTCCCGGGAGAAAACAAAGAACAATAAATAGTTAAAGTAGTGGTAGTGTGCAACAAATACAGTGAAAGAAATGGGTTAACATCCACTGATGTTTTCCCCAGACATGTTAGTAATCTCTGAGAAGTGCAATGACACAACAGTGAGATCTACAAATATAAAAAAAAAAGCCAAGCCTCACTGTAACTTCATTAAATGATTAGGAATATACAGTATGTATTTGTCAGACAGATTATAGCAGATGAACATACACTACTGATGATGGGCATGTTCTTAATAACACTGCTGGCACTGTGCTAATATCTTAGAGCTAATTGCAAATCCTCAGAATTGGTAGTCTTTGGATATATGTTAATGTGGTCAGCCTGGATTTCTCTCTGCTTAATGTAGCATAAAGCTAATGGTAATCCAGTGTGGCTGTGCTTACAAGGTGAGAGCATATACAGACTGTATACTTTATTTATTGGATCTGCCTGATGTCTTGATTTTGTTATTTTTGGATGCATTGTATGCAATTCAGTGCTTATACTTTTATAGGCACTAACTATAGTAGTGTGAAACTGTC
The DNA here is from genome assembly GCA_015052645.1 of Benitochromis conjunctus. Lineage (NCBI taxonomy): Eukaryota > Metazoa > Chordata > Actinopteri > Cichliformes > Cichlidae > Benitochromis > Benitochromis conjunctus. The sequence continues at coordinate 53,979 of VOQK01010690.1, read as the reverse complement.
AGATGTGCTGTTTTTAACTCAGTAGTTGTGAAAGGTTTTCAGAATAATATCGTTTAGTTGTGTCATTTAAATTATTAGTTTGTTTCTTTAATGTTTTTTGCTTTTTCTCTTCAATTTCTGTCTTGTGCTCCTGTGCAGCTGCTCCAGTACAACCCAACAGAGAGACTGGGGGCAGGTGTGGGAGGTGTGGACGATATCAAATCCCACCCCTTCTTTGCCACAGTGGAGTGGCCCAAATAGACTCACCGTACTGTGGAAAGCAGAGTTGCTTGTCGTCAAAAAAAACTGTCTGTTCTCAGTTCCTTCTGACTGAACACACAAATACAAATACAGTAAACTGAAGTTCGACACCCCC
>VOQK01010690.1:5650-17563 GCA_015052645.1 Benitochromis conjunctus | reverse complement strand
GAATTACTATTCCGAAGGCCACAGTTTTGACATATTGGATCTTCTTTTAAATCCGCAGTAACATTTAGATGAGCTGGTAGAGCCGGGGAGTTATCAGTTTTGCTAGTACAAGCCAGCTAGCTAGATGAGCAAAACACATTCCTGCTTCACTGTGATATTTAATGGGCTCCTTATTTGAGCTGCCAAAAAATAACCTAAAATAACATTTATTTACTGTTGAAATTAAATAGCTGACTCCTTGAAGTGTGCTGAAATAGAACTGAACATGTCAAAAGGCAAAAATCATAAATATTCAGGCCTTCAAGTTCAAGTTCCAGGAAGTCTGCTCAGACCAAAAACTTGAGCTGAAGTTGAAACTTCCTTTAAATGCTCTTAAAACTGATGACAGTTCTTTGCAGTGGTCATCAGGTTACAAGCAACTTCTTTCAAATGGCATCATTATGATCACTTTAAGGCAAACAAGCTGTACTTAGACTGCATTACCTCCCACTAGTTGTGGCAGATGGCCACCCCTCACTCACCATCCTTCTACTAGAGGTTGCTTCCTGTTAAAAGGGAGTTTTTCCTCCCCACTGTTGCCAGAACACTTGCTCATGGGGGGGAATCTGACTGTTGGGGTTTTCTCTGTTTTTTCCGTATTCCTATACGGGCTTTAACTTACAACATAAAGCACCTTCAGGGAATTGTTGTTGTGATCTGGTGCTATATAAATAAAGCAGAATTAAATTGAACTGTATTGATGAAGATGCATGTAATGCGTTTGTGATACTGCAGCAACAAACTGTGAAAAAGTTGTCTACATACAAAGAAGTTCACATCAAACAGAAATCCATATCCCCTACTTCCATTCAGTCTAGCTCGAATCTCAACTGCAAAATTACATAAGTGCTCAGTCAACATGATTTTATTTAGGAATATAACCAGAATACAGTAAGCTGGCACCCAGTTGAGCTGACTCCCCTTTTGTGAAAAGGCAGATGAGCTGCAGTCATTGACACAGACTGACTCCAAATAACTGCAACAAGTTGTCAATCTGTCTGCATTTGTAAATTAGATAACAAGTATTTGCAAACCTTCACCAATGTGACTGAGAGTGAGCGGAGTCAGAAGTGCAATGTGATTGTATGGCGGCAGGGTGCCTCCCACCCAGTGATCGGTGTGATTGCCTTGTTGGCCTTGCAATCAAAAGTGGTCGCCCAGATGTTGAGTTTGTTATACTCTTTAACCTCTGTGTGACCAGTTGGTCATTTCAACTACTTACAATCAGTCTACAAATGCAACAAAAACAAAACAAAACAAAACAATTAAATGCAATCACCAAGCAACCACTGAATTTTTCTTAGTTGCAAAGAAATCACTCTAATGTGACTGAGTCATTTCAAAAAACTTAACTAATCAGTGCTGATACACTCCTGTAGCACTCCCACAGAAAGCCAAATCAAGGTAGCAAGAGATAGAAAATGAGGACGAATGGAGGAAAAAAGTGTGGGCCGAGTTTGAAAAAAAAAAAAGTGAGCGGAGGGGGTGATGCTGATAAAAGACGGGATGTGAAAAAGGGGAAAATGGGGCAAGTTTAATTGAGGACTGGAAGAGCACCAGAAGGGATGTGTTGAGAAGGGAGAGGTCTGGCTTGGGAACAGGAACTGGAAGTGTTTGTGTGTCTGCATGTGTGTCTGTGTGTACAAAATGCACTTGTGACACAGAGCACTATTGACAAGTGGGGCTGATGCCCCTGAGAAAACCTTCAGAATTCAATCTCATTGATTCCCACAGAAGAGTGGAGGACGCCGCCTCTGGTCCATGCCCTGAGTCGCTTTACACACGCACACAAACACACACACACACACACGCGCACACAAACACACATGCAAAAGAAAATGTACAGTACTGGTGCAAATTACCTAAATCCATACACAATAGTTCAATACATGTGAAAATTAAGGATTTAAAAGAATAATTACATACATTTTTCAATTGTTCAGTAATAAATAATGCAAAAAAAAAGATTTTCACCATGATGTGGACAGGACCATCCAAGAGTCCCAGTGAGCCATCACTGCTTTCATGATCAGCGGCAATTCTGGGGATTTCAATAGCTCCCACACTTTATAATATTATTAATGCCTTTCCCTTTGAGAAAGTTTGTGCCTAATAAACAAAATGCATGAGTGAATACATCCAAATGCATTTGCACATACATCTGCTCACAATATGTGTGTGTGAGAGAGAAATGAAGTGGAGGAGGAGATTATAGAGGGTATAGAAGGGGTGGTGGTAGTGGTGATGGTGTTGGGAAGGAGGGGGGGGGGGGGGGGCACAGAGTCCATGTGTTGTATGACCTTGGTCACCACTGAGGGGACCTAGTTTCTTGCCAAGCCAATCAATAAGCTAAACAGGCGGAGGATGGCTATTTGGAGCATGGGAAGCCAAACTCAAATACTGATAGTTTATCTGCCTGTCCCAGCACCACTTCTGTGCAAATATTGGACCAGCACATTTTTCACGGTGACTTGCATTTGGAAAAAAAAAAGAAAGAGAGTCAGAGGGGGGTGGTGTTGAGAACATTTATGGTTGAATGCATACGTTTGAGGGCAAAATCTCTCTCCTTCCTCCATTTCAGTCAGTCACAACCCTTCAACCAACAAGTGAATCTCAACCAGAACAAACACCAAGTCTCCAAATTTTATTGTTAGAATTTATAATGCACTAATGTGGTACCATGCAGCGAGGCTGTAAAGAACATTTTAAAACCTTTATTAAATTACAAAGATATTTAAAAAGTCTCATTGAAAGTATAATAAAGACACTGTTTCAACTGTGTTTTACTATGATGTCAATTCTTATCTTTGATCTTATCTTTATTTCTGATTGCTTACGATACAGGGGATATCTGTGATGTCTTGTTACACACGAGCAGTTAACAATATAAGATTAAAACTTATATATGCCCATATATCAACACAAAACTCTATCCTCATGAGGCAGACAAAAGCAAAAAATGATTTCACCATTACCACAAATTTGACAAAAACTTCACAGCTGGCAAAAATCGTAATTCTGCTTTTTAGATGGGCTTCATTTCCTCTTCTCCGTATGACACAACAGACTTTTTCATCTGTCTTTTTGGTAACTGTTGAAAATTGAGCTTTGGCTGTTTGGTCAGGGTCAGCTTGCACTCCATCTGGACATCACTCTGGGTCCTGGAGGATTTTGCGGCTAGCTTTATGTTAGCATTTTGAATTTGCAGTTGCTTGAAGGGATTTGGTGTCTTGCTGCTAGTGGATAGTTATTTCCAACCTGGACACAGTTGAATTATTAAATAATGATAAAATAAATCCAAATGCAAAACTTTACCTTATGAAAAGCCAGATATTTTCAATTTATTGAAAAAAAAATGGTACTACATGAAAGCTTCAGATGAGTTGAGCGTAGTGAGTTTAAGAGAGCTATTTTCGCTCAGTGACTACAATCCAAAGTGCATTTTTTGTTAACTTTCAGGACAGGCCACAGCTGCCATTACAAAGTACACACTGTTGCATACCTTTACCATAAGATTGGCCCTTTGAACTTGATTGAACTTGAATCCTCTTCCAGTAAGTGTAGCTAGGGCAAAGGATGTGTGTCACAATTTCTTGAAAAGTATTCTGGCTTGCATACTTGATGGTTTGCTTTGAGAATTAATGGTATTTTGGCCATTTGACTAAATATTTACTGAAATGAGCTTAACTAATATAGTTATATGGCAACTAGAACGCACCAATATTCTCTGAATCATCATAACAAAGTGTATAAGTCTCCCCATCCACACTTGCTATTTCACACTTTGCACATAAATGTCGACCCAGTAAAGCAGCTTTTGATTGGATGAGAGAGAGTGAACATAGCTGCCAGGGACTCAGTTAATCAAAACAGCTGAGTTCATCTATGGAGATCCTGCTATTGGCAATGCCAATAGCAATTTTATTTGTGTAACACATTTTATTACACGTAACTCAATGTGCTTAAGATAAAAGATAAATACATAAAACCTATGTAGTTTTACTCTGCCTTAAAGCAACAAATACCACAAAACAAATCATTACAACAAATAAATAAATAAAAGTTAACACACACACACAGCTACTAAGTATAATTTTGTGAGAATAAAAAAGTTTTAAGTTTGGTTTTGACTGGGCACAAAGTTGTAACTGACTTCAGATCAGCTTTGTTCCAAAAAACAGGACCTCAGTAACTAAGAGCACCTTCAGTACACTCAGATCTAATTCTGGGAATAGTTAAACAATCTGCACCTGATGAGCTGAGAGGGCTGACTGGGTTATAGACACTGAGCAAGTCAGAGGTGGCATTATGGGGCAAAATCGCTGAGTGCTTAATGTAATACAAGGATTTTAAAGGGAATTCTGTATTGAACTGGGAGCCTATGAAGTGACTTCAGTACTGGAGTAATATAGTCAACTTTCTTTATACATGTAACGTTGCTGACTGAATATATGAATTCATGGAGCAATTTCTCAGACTCAGTTTGAGATAAGAATTTTCTAATATAATTTTTTTCAAGTGGTAGAAAGCAGTTCTGGTTATTTCATTGATATGATCATCAAAACTAAGATCATTGTCCAAAATGATGCCAAGGTTCATGACTTGCTCACTGTGTTTCAGCAAAAAGGGATGATAAATATGAACACATATTCTGAATATGACTTTTTGGACCAACAAAAAATATTTCCATCTGGTTAGTTCTAAAATGTTTCGAGACATCCAGCAGTTAATTAGATTAAAACAGCTCATTAACTTGTGAACAGAGGTTAGCTGATCAGAGGAAAATGATAAGTACAGCAAAAAATCATCTGCATTAGGATGCTAGGATTTATTACGATAGGTTTTGATAGTGGGAGCAGTGTGAAAAGTTGCATTAACAACAGGTGAGTCTGAAAAATATGCATCCAGTTTGCAAAGGCCTTAAGACTGAAACTTTCTGCGAATTGCCTTCTCAGGTTATTAAAGACTTAAATAAGAGCCGCCTCTGTGCTATGATTGGTTTTGAAACCTGGTTGGTATTTATCATAAATACTGTGAGTTAAAAGATATTTATTTGATTGTTAAGAAACACTTTTGGGGGAATTTATTTTGGGACATATTAACTCTGTGCCAAGTAGTCACTTGTGAGCTAAAAAAAAAAAATACACACCTAGTTCAAACAAAAAGCCCAAATTACATTTTCCTTGTCACAAATGCAGTATTGGCTTTAGGTCAGAAAAAACAATGAACCAATACTAAAAGTTCGAACAGTAAAGATGATTTTTGTCCAGAAAACATTAGCATTCAGCTAATGTATGCTATTTGGTTAAGTATTTATGACAGGACTTGCTCACTTAATACAACACATCTCCATCTTATAATGACAACAGACATTGGGAGTGTAGCTAAGACAAAGGGTGGCCAAGAAGACTGTTGCTCATGATCCATGGAGTTGAAATAGTGAACTTTGCTAGTGCTGGAACTTTCCTAATACAGCTGAAAACCCCAAAATATAAAAGTGTTGTTCCACTTTTTTTTAAGTGAACACAAGGTGCCCATGTTGTAGGTGCATTCACATGATTAGAAGCTAAACATCCACATGGCAAGATCCCAAGTTTTCATCATGGAGGAGGAATCATAACAATATCTTGTTGATGATAGCTTCCTCCTTAAAGAACACCAACAAAAAAGATTGGGTACGTGTGCTGACAGTGTCAAAATATCAAGAGCAGAAACCCACACCCAAGCAGTTGTGTGTGAGAAGGAAAGAAAGACGGTGGTTTATCTCTAAGTGATCCGTAGTAGATGACGGCATCTGGATCTGATCAATAATAGATGAATGACACATGCCAACCACTGTATCCCTACCACTCTAGAGAGACACCAGTCAATCCAAATGTGTGTGTATCTAAGTACAAATGTGTGAATGCAGCAGCGAGAGCCCTCTGAGACAATTCAAAGCTCAGAGAAAGAGAGAAAAGTAATAGAGAGATAGATAATTAGACAGACAGAAGGAGGGAGGGTGAGGTGAGGTGACGGGGAGAGCGCCGTGTTTTTCCCATCAGGTGGAGAAGTCAAAGCCAGCTCGTGTTGGTGCAGCGGAGACTGGAACAATGACTTCAAGAGCAGCGCGCAGCAAAACCACATTAATTATTAGAGAGGAGCGATCAAAGCACAACTGTGACATGAAATAAATGAATTAAAGCTGGGAAAAAAAATATCGCCATCTGGACGAAGGGTTTCACATCCCAGAAACAACTCACTGCTCAGATGCCTGCCTTTGTTTTTTGCCCCGTTTTTTAAAAATCTGTTTTCACCCATCAGTTGAATACTTGTACAATACGTAGGCTGTGCAAACATTTTCTTGTATTCATATCGCTCACTGGTTGGAAATGTTGTAGTTCATTTTAGTTTCATAAATAAAATACACTTTGTCTACTTAAAGAATTCCTATTTAAGACGACCGGCCTTTTCCTGTTCACTTTTAGCTCACGGCTGGAGTCAGGGCAACTGTTGGCCTACTTTAGCATAAAGAAAAGCAGGTGTTGTCTTTGTCCAGATTTGAAAGCAACCACTCCAAAGGTTATTTACACAGTGCATCTTAAGCTCACTGAGGCACAGTGGACCTCATACGCTTATTGAACTGGTGTAAGGGTCATGGGAGTTTATGCATCCAGTCTAGACATGTTATGTGGAACTGGAGGAGGCTTATGCTCATGTGCCCTCGGGGACCCCGCTGAGGGAAATGTGGGACCATGAGATTTCAGGGCATGTGTTACATGCCATCCAGTCCTTATATGAGCTGTGTATGTTTTTAGTTGGTCTTGGGCTGGGTCAAGTTTTCCCTCGCCAGTGCTGTTTGTGGTTTTCATGGATCTCAAAGCCAGGCTAGGTGGCAGAGAGTTGCTGCCCCAAGCAAAGAGTTTTAAGTATCTCTGTATCTTGTTCACAAGTAGCGTAAGATGAACAGGATGATCTGTGCAGCATCAGTAATGTAGACAATGGTTTGTTATACCAAAATAGCTGAGAGCGAAGGTGCAAGCCAATGCTTTCAATTTACTGGTCCATTTATGTTCCATCCACCACGAGCTCTGGATAGTGACCAAAAGAAGATCTTTGAGGTTCCTGTGTAAGGGGCTTAGGTGCAGCCTTAGACATCCAGTGGTAGGAAAAAAGTACAAGGGTGGCACCTGCACAATTCCTTTCATTCCTGTTTTTGGAAATTTATTCATGATGCCTCCTGTGCACCATCGATGCTTTCTCGATACATCCAGGTGGAAGGAGACCACAGTTAGATGTATAAGTTGTTGAAGTATGCATGCATAGCTATCTGAATACGATTCAGCATACAGTCTAGTGTATTGGTAGACGTAACTGATTCTCCAAAAGTAGCACCACTCGATATGACCTGGGACATGAAACTGCTATTTCCTGTTTTATTTCCCTTTTGTGAACAGGTTAAGCTTTTGTGCACAGTATCAGTATCGGTACTGGCATTCACCTTTCATGTAACTAATGAAAGTAAATACATTTTATTTTTAGATCTTTTAAATCCTTTATTGTTGCCCAGAAGACCTTAAAGGCTGCAATTTAGCAGATGCATGTGATTACATATTGCGTGTGTTTGAAAACATAGATGGCCCCTTTTTCTGTCTGCAGCTCTGGCTGGCCAAGCTGGTGTGATGTTGTCTTCCTGTTTCAGCTCCTCCACTTGGTTCTGGCACATGTCCCCTTGCCTCTCTTTTTCCAGCTATTTCGCTCGTTCCCTATCTCGCTTTCTCTCTTTTTTTCTCTCACGGACATGGGCACTGCTCCCTTCCCTGACCATCTGGGCCTCTCATCCGCAAAAAGTGTCTGTGTGCGTTTTTATTGTGCACAAACCAACAGGCTGGTATGAGGTAGAGTTTGAGCGCTGTTTCTCCTCAAGAGGGCATATATGCCTATGTCTCTGTTAGTGTGTTTGCGATATGTGTGTGTGCGTGAACTGTTTGGGAGTCTGTGTCAGTAGAAGGTTCTTCCTTCGCCAGGTGGACAGCTGCTACTTAGTAGCCTTATAGCCCAGCCAGCAAAGTCAGGGATAGAGAGATGGCAGCCTTAACCCTTAATGTGCCAACACACCGCTTAAAGTAGACAGTTTTACTCAGTATTACTTTACTCACTAAAACTTGCTCAGTAAACAGAGCCATTGTAGTTTTGCATATATTGTAGATGTCCCTGTCATGCACATATACTCACTGTACAATCCTTGAATCCCTGTGTGTGATTGTATACACTGTGTATGATCTACATCTGTGTGTTTCTGAGCCTGGCAGTCAGATTTAATACTCTTATCCATCCCTGCGGCCCCGTCTTTGTCTAGTCCTTAAATGGAGGTTAAGTCGCTTCAGTAGAGGCCTTTGCTGGATGAGCTTAATCAAACCATTAGGGTCCTGAGCCCCAAGGAGCATCTCATTACCTCCTACTAAGATCTGCTTGAAGACATGGTAGCAGTGGGAAACCTCCGGATTAGATAAGCTCTCAACGACTTAGCGGTGTCCCTCTTGCTTCCACCCCTCTCTCTGCTCTGTCACACTTTATCTGATTGGGTTAAAAACACTTTCCTTTTTCCTTTTAAGAGTCCTAGAGTAAATGCAACCAAGCAAGTGCAAAGCACAAGCATAGCACAATAAAACGTCATTCAGAACCACTGTAGACAAAAGTGATTGATTTCCATCTGTAGTCATTTATATTTGGTGCCAAGGGGTCACTGACCACTGACCAGAGGAGGGGAGAGCAGCAGCAGCATTACCACAGGACAGAGCAAGAACCACTGACAGCAGATATGGCACTGATTTCTGACAGAAAAAGAGAAGATGGGATGGAGGTGGGTTGCAAAGTGGCTTGCAGATGCAACTTATAATAGATTTGCCAAATGTGTTAAAGGGTATCAGCAGAGTCATCACCTGACGTAACCAGGCACTGACAGTGGACTGATCTACTGAGATTGAGGCTAAGTGTGCCTGAATAAAAATTATGCTTGGTTCACTACTATTAAACTAGACTTTAATGCTGGTAGACTGAGGAGAGACTTGTTATATGGAATAACCTCCAAACATCCCAGAAAGTATCCTCCTGTCCTTGAATATCCAATGTTCCCTCTTTTCAACAATTTGGAACAGCGAGCTTACCCAGAGTGATTCTCTGCTCCAGTTTTCCATGGGCCCTAACCTTAATTGATTTCACATACTACATAGCACAGTGGATTGTCTTCCTGAGTGTTCTTTTATGGTCAGTGTCCAAATGAGGGGCAGTTACAATGCTTGTTTTGTCCCTGGCCTCTTTACTTGGCTGCTTGTGTTTCAGTGTTCTTGCTTTGATAAGCAGCATCGGAACGCATTCTTCCATGTCCCCAGAGGATGATGGGTATTAGTGTTTTCCGAAGAGTCTGGAGTCCACTTCCTCTGTAGCCTTCGTCCAAGGGGGAGAAGCGTGTCAAAATTCTTCCCCTCAGTCCGACTGATGCTCCATGTTAAAAGATTAGAAACAGCGGCTTAATTCGAAGGGAGAGCTTTGGAAATATCAAGAAGAGGCCATCCTCCCCTGTGTTTAGCTTGTAGGAAGTGGATAGAGATATCCTCTATTGTAAATCTTTCACTGTGACATTTGTTTGAAAAAAAAAAAAAAAAAAAAAAAAGAAGGGGGGAAAAAAAAAAAAAAAAAAAAAAAAAAAAAGAATGCCAGAGTGATATCAAAGAGCGCTCTAGTGTCATTCGTTCACTAATTGTAAAAGTATTTTATTATTAGGCCTAATTTGATAAACTAATTACAGAGGACTTTCTCTTGCCTTGCCTTTAAATAAAATAGTGTACTTTTATTTCCACATGACGTCTGCAAACAAGCTATGATTTGACTTTTTGACCTCTAAAGTGAAGAAGTGAACTGTAAGCAGAATCCTGATCTTCATGGGGAACATATACAGCTGCCACATTACGGTAAAAATAAAAGAGGAACTTTACGTACTTAGACTACATCGATGCCCTAATGTGGTTGGAGAGGTTTTTATAATGAGGGATAAGCCTGGTGCTTTCTACCTTTTTCCTTGTGTCATTGTCTGGTGTCTCGATAATCATATATTAACACAAAATCCTCATGTCATCTAAATAATGCCAATACGATGATATAAATAATATAGTTTTATGATAAATGAAAATCTGACATCTAGTGACAAAAAATGAAATGGACTTATGATTCTGATGCTATATATAAAAAAGTCAATGAATAAGACTGTCGCACTGGTTTGCACATTTCTTTTACAAGGAACGTGCCCTGTGTAGTTTATTTTGATTCCTCATATACTACTGACATAACCACCAGGGCAAAAAGCATGTATTCATTTGCAGCTGAAAATAGTCCCCCGTCCGTTTTGGAATAGCATTTGCTTAAAGATACAGCACAAGACAGTTTGAATTCATTCGAAAGAGTTCTGTGTTCGGCTCGAATGAATGAACGAGAGCCATGGAGAGGGTCAGGAAGTCAAAAAGTACTCACAAAGTCACACACTGAGCGACTGAAGCTTTTTCTTCTTCTTCTGTTTTAAAATTGTTGACAGTGGCAAATCTTTTAAAGGGTAGTGCTAATGTTGATTATTTAAAAAAAGAAAAAAACAGGATAAAGCCATATTCTGTAAGGATTCCTTTGAATCACATATAATTGACATTAATAACGCTGCTTTTGACTCTTCTCTCCAAACACAATAACGCCCATTCACCCGTTTTAAGGATCCGGCTGAGCTTCATGCAGGATTTTCCTCCTCAGACCAACAGACACTACCGTGGTTTACCACTTGCATTTTTTGGGAGAAGAGTCATCATCTTATTATCACCTAATAAGAATTTGAGCCAGAAATTAACTATTTTATTTGGTGGTAGCATTTTGCATGTGTGTGGCGTGGCATATGTTTCAGCACACTTTAAATAAGTCACAGATGGGCATTCTGGTAGAACATTAATTCTATAGTTTCCACAAATTAGAGAGGATTCTCTTCCTCTCATGGCTGTCTCTCTCTTTGCCAAGATCTCGACTAAAATAGACACGCAAAACTGCTGACAAATTTCCATGAAGGTCTGTGTTATGACTTTCCACTGAAGGAGTGGATTTTGCTGTAGACGCTGATATTTACAGACAATATGCACAAATTATGACAAATTACAAGCATTCTTCTAGTTTAAAAAAAAAATATATGTTTGCTGTCATGGCATTGTTTTCAAAGAGCACATTTTAATTGTGTTTGCAAACATAATTTCATGGTCTTTTAGTCATCTGTGTATAATAATCAAATCTGGCCTCTGCAATTTGATGTGATCCTGTGGTTATTCTCTTCATTGCTGTGTTGCCGTATCCTCAAAGGCAGAAAAAAAACAGCAGCAGAATCTCCTGAGAGAAAAAGTGAAATGATACGTTTTCATTTAGAAAGCCAAATGTCATCATCATGTCTCTGTCCCTTTTACTTTTAGAGCATCTGGTTGATGTGGTGAGCTGGCAGAGCAAGTAAGAACATGGGAGGGAGACATTTATCATCCCCTAGACTACAGAGCTGTAACTCTGCCTGCTTGGAAATCCTGTGGACAGTCAGCGGGGAAGAAAGCCAGTAGTGACTGCATTACAAGAATTTTTACAGACCCGTTGCTTTGATCTTTACATTCTTGGTGAAATTAAAAAAAACATAAATGGATTAATTCTAAATGAATCTAATGATAATATTTAGAATATTCATAACTTTTTGATGTGTTATGAAGGACGCACATCTTTTTGCATGTATAACTTAGACTATAGACTCCCTTTTTTTTTGTTTTCTACATGTCTGATCTAATTTAGTCTAATTTTTTGAAGAAAATATGAACATTGGGCTGGCGGCTC
>VOQK01010682.1:9686-36366 GCA_015052645.1 Benitochromis conjunctus | reverse complement strand
ACTCACCACCACTCACAACCACTAGCACTTTATATATATTATTTATATATTATTTATATTTCTGTATAGTCTTTTTCATATTTACATCCTGTTCATAGCCTGTACATAGCTTGTACACCCACTACAGCCTGTACATACTTACAGTTATAGCATATTCATAACATACCTTCATACCGTGTACATTGTAATATATCTATATTATTGCTAAAGTACTTTCTGGATGGATGCAAACTGCATTTCGTTGCCTTGTACTCATGACATGTGCAATGACAATAAAGTTGAATTCTATTCTATTCAGTGGACTTAGGCTAGTGCCGAGTGTAAAATGAACACCCATATAAATGTCAGGACCCGTGGTCTCCCAGGAAATCATTGAAACAAAGTTATTAATGTTGTTCACCTCACCTTTAATCTTGGGCTGATGAGTTTAGATCACTGGACTGTTAATTTCACGGATGAGTTTAACATTAGGGTGAGAGCAGAGTTTATATTCAACATGCCATTAGGGAAAATACGTAGTTTTCGTGTCAGAGCAAATATTCTTTAAACCTTACCTCTCTGTGCTCACAAGCTTGAATTTTTTAAGCCATTTTCAGCAATCACGTAATGCCTGAGAAATGTTTCATGTAGGTGCCTGGTGGTGGTGGGGGGGGGTGTTTGTAAAGCCGTGCTTGGTCATCTTTAGCAGCCCTGTAGAGCAGTATACAAGGGTTGTTTCACCGAGACCGGTTTTTACAGACGCTACACTGATGCATTTAAAATGGAATACCTGAAGTCAAGAAGCAACAAGCTAGATGTCCCCGTCACATCCAAAGAGGAATACTTTAAGGATGTTCAGCACTGACGGTTTAACCTTGTGTCATCTCACTTTTGTCTGACAAAACACGTCCTTTGCCTTTAGTGGAAAATAATATTTAAACTGTAAACCAGGATAATGCTTCTTCAACAAAGCTCTTGAGTTTTTCTTGGAAAAACCTGAGACAGGCTTCGCCATCGCTCCATCACTGATGTTTTCCTTTTTCTGTATGAACATAAACCCTTAGCATGTTTTTTTGGGGGTGAAGGGTTAAGCATTTTAAGCACCAAGCAGAAGCACCTGCCACCATTTTATTCCTCTGTGTGAAGCATATATTTCATTCATTCATTCAAATTCACTTGTACTGACACATGAGAGAAATGACATTTTCTGTGCTGGATGCACTCATGTCAGTGTAATTGCTCGACTACATTTCAAGGACAAATGGTTCCAATTTGCTCTCAACCTGTCACAAAAACCTCCTTTTGTAAGGTTTTGCATGTAATCAGAAATTTAACCCCAAAGTTTGCAGCATGATGTGCGGTAACTGTAACGGAAGCTCGCAAAAACAGCAAAGAACAAAACAAAAGCAGACGTCGGGCTCTGTTTTACACATTTCAGTTTATTATACAATCAGGTCACTTCACGCGTAATGATCCACCACAACGGATCATTAAAACTGGCATCAACATGAAAACAATCACACTGCTGTTATCACCCAGTGGGGTGATGACAATATTAGGGATAATAACAAACACCTTAACGAGGAGAAAAGGTGAGGTCGAGTTCCGTGTTCGGCTCAGAAGACTCCGAGCCTTCTAAGTCGTAAGAAGATGACACTGGTCCTTAAAAAGAAGTGTTTTCAAGTTGCATCAAAATATGTACACATAAAAAAATCTTACAAATTTTATTTAAACACTAGTGCAGTTGGATAGAGAAAGACACGTGTAAAGTTACAGGCGGTGTGGACGGCTTAGTGTTGCGCAATTTTGTCAAACTGCTGAGCACGGCGATGACGTGGTGCTAGGTAAAAACGAAAAGAAAGAAAGACAGAAAAAAAACGTGTGTGTCCAGCACACACAAACATAAAAACACTCACACATACACACACTCCCTGCAGAGGAATGAGGGTAAAGGACTTTGGAGACCCTGGCTGGCTGTAACTGTTGCAGACGTTGAACTTGCTTGCACATGCATGCTCTCAAATATTCTCAACTCTTTTTTTTTTTTAATTTAATGTATTGAATGGAGAGACTGATGGTTAACAACAGAGAGGAACAGAACGGTGACAGACAAGGCGAGACGCTATTTTTAGGCCCACCAGCCAAAGTTGCAGTCAAAACTCCCTTTCTTCTATTCTCGCTGCATTTTTTTTTTTTCTTCAAATCAACGAGCACGTCCCGATTCCTGCCACAGTGGCTGGTAGCACCCTGACCTAACCTGCTGAAACACAAGTATAACCAGCATCTGGATGGTAGCTGGTGGTCCATTTCCAGCCTGGCGAGAACGTCAGAGAAGGTGCTACGAGCACTTCCACACGCAGACGGCCAGGCTTCCTCCGAAGAACATGTACAGCAGGTTCTTCACCTCGTGCGTGACCTCAAAGCCAAAGCCTTCACCAATGACCACGTGCCACGAGCTGCCAAATTTCTTGTCCATGGACTCCTTGATCATCTTTGCTGCACTCTATGGACAACAGCAAAAAAAAAACAAAAAAAACCCCAAAAAGCCATGGCCATCAGCACAACACATGAGAAATTTGAACAGGCAAGCAAGTAAAATATTCAAGACTGAGAGCAAAATATACACACCTCATTGTTGGTGGCATACTTTTCACAGGCTGTAACACACAGCTCCATGGTCTCAACCCTCATTTCCTCTGGCATGTCTGTGTGCTGAGGACAAACACACACAGCTCTAAGACATGAATGTAAACAAGTCACATAGAAACAACACTGCATTGCCCTCATTCTTTCTGACCCCCCCCCCCTCGATGTAGTCAGACAACTTTCCATGCGAGCTTGTTCTCCCGTAGCGCTGTCTGTCACTGTGATGCTTTGTTTAGTCAGCGCCCTCTGACTGATCAAATGTGTCAACGCAGACACAATAGCTGCGGGCTTTATTTTGCAGTTAGTGCTTAGGAGCTGTTTGCTAATCTCAGAGAATACGACGCCTGGTATGAGCCACACCTGAGCCTTCTGTGTTGCCTAGCGTGCACATATTTAGCGACCAAACAAATATTGTGAAGTTCAGTGTGCGCTCTTTTGTTTTCTCACAGAAAGAGAAGGAGAAGGTTCACGATAATGACTAAACTAACTCCTGTATGAGTGTTAAAGTTTCTGTGTCCTTGTGACGCAAATGTCACTGTCAGATAATGGGCTTGTTATTGACACTGCACTGGCTACACATGTGTCCTTAAGTGACAGTGTAGCATAACTTTTTAAGAGATGTACAGTATCTAAATCTGCAACTAAACCTTTATAATAAATACAGCAGAGTATATTCTATGCCCCCTTTACACTCATCCCTGCATGCTGCGGGTATGGCAGCGACAGAGGGCTGCTGTCAGCCTGCAGCAAACTTTACCAGAAACTTCCCACTGGCAAACTAAACAGGCAGCTTTGTGCGTGGGTGTGAGATGACTTTTTCACACTGATGGTTGCTGAATAGGTGTTTTGATAGAGTTTTTAATAAGCTTATCAAGTTCTTGGTGATTGCATAAGTATTTTCATCTAAATTATTATTTTTTGAGTGCAGACATATTCATTCTTAGTCCCAAATATGAGTGAAACTATGAGTGCATACCACCACTTTCCTACTGAGTTCCAGTCTCTTTTTTTTTAGTAGTCATTAAGCAGACCTCAATGTGAAAATACTGACTGCAAAAATTGCTCATTAGTGATGATTTGCTTCTCAGGTGAACTGTGGTTGGTGGAAATACTGTCATGGGCCAATCAGCTTTCGTTTTTTTTAAACTGGTGGTGCAGTAGTTATGCTTAACCCTGCAACTTTTAACTACAAATTAGTCCTTACAGTACTTACTGTGATCTGTCGCAACAGTAATTTGCATCTGAGCCATCTTAGTCTGCAGTAGTAGTTTTAAACTTAACATTAAATGAAGCTGACTGAGTCCTTCACTCATTTACAGCCTGCTACTAAACCTGAACAGCCTTACACCTGCAAAATCGTTTTATTCCACAGTATTACTAAAGTCTCATCCACCCACAGGACCTCCTTGTCCTGGTCCTAGGTGAACCGTGTCACTTCATTCCTACCCTGATGAGAGGGAAGCTGTGCAGTCTCTTGTAGTCGGCCTCTTCTTTCTTTCCCTCGCCAGTCCCGGCCATTCCGACTTCTGCAAATAAAGCATGTGTGTGCACGTTAAAATGTTGTCCCCGGAGCGTGTCACCGAGTGTCACTTCATCAGGACCAGTGGCTATCCTGCACAGCAAGCTCACATCTGTGGCTAACATGACCTGTGTTGGGGACGAAGTTAGCTAACATCACTTAGCCTATACTGGCTAACGACAAGAAGTCTCACATCGTAGGTCACACCAGAATAAAAAGCGGTTCCACACTTAAACAGTGTCCGCAGGTATCGCGTCACGACAGCTTTTGTTAACGTGACAGCGTCTTATCAGGTTAGCAGCCCTAACAGGCTAATTAGCTTAGCATGTTTTCATAGCAAACATTTGATGCCACTGGTTGTTTTCTGGCTAAAACTCGCCTTATTTAGATCCACCGTCGCGCCGTTATGAGTTGCCGTGCGTTATCGAGATTTGATGACTGCGCAGTGACCCGGAGATGTGTCACTTACGAAGCGTTTGCCCCACGAAAACTTCTGCTGTTTGACTTCCAGTTCGGTTGTTAAGGAGACATTTTAAACAACCGATATCCGTGGAGTTGAACCCCGCCCAACTCTGCCGAGCTTCGTTCTTATTGGTTCAGAGCCCGTCACTCAAATGAAAAGCAAGCCGCCCATTTCCGAGAAGTCCAACGTAACCAAACTTAAGTTTTTATTCTTCCTTTCTTTTTTTTTATAAGTTAAAAAATTAAATAAAATGCAAGGAAAACAAAAAGGAAAACTACACAAAATTTAAAAACAGAAATACTCTTTCATTGTGTTACTGTGTAATTACTTCTGATGCATTTATAAAATATAGAGAAAAGGAGAACTTTTAATACTGACACTGATTAAGGTGGACCTAATGTCAACAGCTTTTTGATCAAGATATTTATAACAAAATCTACCTTAAGAACAATTTTGTAAAGGTATCTAATTCTATTATTTAGTGGAAATACACTGAAGGTCTCTTGATTTGGACCAGTATAAATGTTTTTCAGTGTGGTACAGAGCTTGAACTAATGTACTTATCATCACTGTCTACTGTAAGTACCTGCACGCATAACTGTTTTTAAATTAGGCCACTCTCCTGTCGATCAGGCAGAGCATGGGTAAAACCTTTTTTATCCATCCTAATCAGCTCTCTGACAGTCTCTGACCCACATTCAGCTGGAAACATCTGCGAGGAATCCCCCAGGTGGATTGATTTGACCTAGAATCGTCAGTCTGCTCTACATACGTGCACCCACAAGCACACAAAACTAAACTCACGCTCAGAAAAACCCGCAATGCTTCGATAGAGAAATAATTCCACTGTCTGTCAGCTTGTTTACTGGTTGTCCATTTAGTCTCAAACATTCTCTGGTATATTCCAACCTGAAATACCACCGCGAGCATCTTAAAAAATAAATAAATAATCAACTCACTTGTGGATTAGAGTGGATTATCAATCAATCCCAGAGAGGAAAACAATCAGATCACTTGATAATCTTCCTCTCCTTCCACTCTCACAGTTTCCTCTGTTCTTGTCTCTATGATTAATTTCTAGAGGAAAATGCATGCTGTTGACCATGTTGGGACATTTCAACCCTCACATCACCTCCTCTTTATCCACTTCTCTGAAAAGGGAGTGCGCTGGCTCAGAGAAACACCGAGCCATTAACTAATTGCACAGCAGTGCATTATGTTATGAAATGATTTGGCAGGATTTCTGATCTGCCTAATTGACCCATTTGGGTTACAGCATCAGTTTGAGCACCTGATATGTGTAGTTTGACAGCACAATCCAAGTTCCGACTCTGTTTACATTTTTTGATTGAATCCTTTAACCAAAGTACGCAGTCTTCAAAGCCACAGAATGAATTTGGTCACTATGATTCTCAAAGCACTCAAGTTTTTCTTTGTTAAAGTTAAGCATCAGTCCTTACTTGAATTTCTCTTTTAGCTTTCAAACCACATCTCCTATCTCTATATCACATATTGTTTCATTCATTTTTTATTTTTCAGGTTAAAAATGAATTCCCATGCTTATCAGAAAAAGGGTGCATATAAATATGTCATCTGTGCCCCACAGGGCTGAAACTTGGGGGGGTAGATGGAAATAATGCAGAGGCAACATAAATTGGAGTTCCCCCAGTGGGCACTTGAGACTAGCAGTACCATTCAGCCCCCCACAGACTCCCATGTTAATCTGCTTAGCTTAAATACACATGTATAATAAAATCCAATACAATTTTCCACTTTGTAGCACCCGTTTAAGTTGTCTCAAGACTTTACTAAAGTTTGGATTATTAGTCACTGTGACTGAGATGTGTGCTTACCCAGGTGTGACATGTTAACATTTCAAGGATGTTTTTTGATGTGGCTCTGTGGTACATTTCCTCCACATTTCTAGTCAAGCACGCTAGCATCAACTGATAACTTACCACTCAACTATCTCATCTAAATATGATACAGTTATGTAAAAAAAATAACGTTTTCACACGATTCGATGCAGTCCTGTAGAAAAATAAACACACGCTTACTGTTCCCTCGGAAACCAGCAGCTGCTAATCAAAAGCAGCTGTTTAAGTGATCATCAGAAAGTGTGAGCAACTATATAAAAGCAGACATTTTGGCTGTCTGTGGCTCTGGAACATTTGGGTGTGTGATAGCATTATGCCACAATCTTCCCAGAAGTTTGCCCCCCGAGGCAAATCAATGTTCAGAGAAACTGCAAAAAACCCAAGAGCTACATCTCAGACTCTCCAGATCTCAGCTAGCATGTGAAAGTTCATGACAGCAAAATAAGAAAAAGACTGAACATGTTTGGCTTGTTTGGAAGGGTTGTCAAGAGAAAGCCTCTTCTCTCTAAAAAGAACATGACAGCATGGCTTATGTTTGCAAATTTGCATATGAAAACAACAATAGTACAACCGTATTTGGATTAATTACAAAATTTCAAAATTAATTTCATAATGATCAAGCACTTGTTAAAATAAATGCTGAGTGTGTGGAGGTAAGCAAAGATGCTCTCAATTCTCACTCCAACTTTATTCCTTGCCAAACAACAACTGACTACTACGCGCTCCAAAACTCAGCAACACACTTCTCGTACACTCGGTGTGAGTGGAGCACTCTAGTGGTCCCCCCCCCGTCCGAGGTAATGTCAGCGGGGGGACCGAGATGCAAATCCCACGTCGACAAAAATGCCCTGGCCACCACCACTGCTGTCGTGGACACCAGGGGTATCGCCTCTGGCCACCGGGTCGTGCGGGCCACCACAAGTGGTAAAAAGACTGGTAATACTAATGTAATACTTTTCTACTCCACTTGAGCACTCAAAGTGCTTTCTTACTATGAGCCTCATTCACCCACACTTTCTTTTTTTTTCCCCCTCCCCCATCTATGACTAAGTGATCCTAATCTAACATTCACACATCCACACTCCAATGGATGCACTGGTGGCAACCTGGGATTCAGTATCTTCCCAAAGGATACAGTACTTGACATGCCAGGGATCGAACCACGAATCACCTGCTTCATCTCCTTAGCTACAGCTACCCTCCTCAGCTGTTTCACTCTTCAATCACATGTGAAACAGCTTCTAAAAATAGACTGAGCAGCAGAAAGCAAGCACTGCATACCCAGGTGAGAAAATCATAAAAAAGGTGCCAGAGGGCTGGTGGGTACGCTGAAATGAGAACGTCAAAGTAAAGGAAAGAAGGAGATGGAGATGTTTTTGACAAAAGGTGTGTTGAAACTACGTCAAGAGTAAAGCTGGTGATACAAAGACCTTGAGGAAATTATTTATCACAAGGGGAAAACACACTGTAAATATTTTATGGTAAGTATGAGAAGAGGCCAACAAAAAGAAAGAAAAAGTCGTTTGGATAGTGGAGGTTTTTGGAACAAAGCAATTAAATGTGAATAACTGTTTAATTGTAAAAATTATGAGAGGATCTGTAAGAGCTGCATGACTGCAGGGCTCATGACAATGAAGCGATGAGTTGCAGTGACAATAAAATCCATCTGTAATCTTCTGTTTCTGTAGTCATGAGAAAGACTGGCACTCGCCTCCCCGCCAAGTCTGTCCTAAATGAGATGAGAGAAAAAAAAAATTTCAGAAAGATTATGAGAGGGTGTAAGATTAAATGTAAAAACTCATGTTAGAGTTGTCGCTGGTTGGTGGTGTGTCACATAAGGATTTTCATAATAAAATGCCGCCCTTACACAGAGGTAATAAGGTATCTATAATTCAACAGCTGGGGAAGCAGACTGTTGGGGAGAGGAAAGGAACACTCCATGTGACTCTGCTAACAAGCTGTGACAGAGGCGATATCAACAGAAAGATGGAGCCAAGAATCAGAAATTAACAATGAAAAACAATATTTGCTGCCTAGATGATTCACTGACTGACTGACTAATTATCCATCTGAGTGATTGGCTGATGACTCTTGAAATATGTCCTTAAATCTCTATGTTGAGGAGCCAGCATGAAAACAAATGTGGCAAAAAGAGTGTTCAGACAGAAAGAAAAGCAATTTTTCATTGTCTTGTTCTCACAGATTTGGCTGGTTGTGCTTATTTGCATCAACTGGCCATTGTTGTATACAGGCATTGTTTGATGCTGAAAGCCAAACATTCCACAATAATCCTATCAACAGAAAATAATTGTGCATCTAAATTGAAGCCTACAGAGTCCCATAAATCTAAATTCTATTTATATTAAACCACCTTTGCAGCCACATGTATGGCTAAGAGCAATGTGGTTAACACCCATGTTAATGTTTGCATGCTAACATGCTCATGTTTAGCAGGTATAAACTGTGTTCACGTGCTACAAACACATACTGTGGTTGATCCTGACGCCAATGTGGGGGCTTGTCTCCCTATCCTCCTTTTGTTTCCCATCATGGTTAATGGTAAATGGACTGGTTCATCTATAGCACTATTCTACTCTAACTGAGCACTCAAAGAGCTTTTATACAACTTGCCTCATTCACCCATTCAGCACGTTTTTCTATGCTTTTTCAATGTAAGTGCTTTCTATCTAACATTCACACAAATCCATACTCTGATGCAACTTGGGCTTAGTATCTTGCCCAAGAATATTTGGCATGCAGACTGGAGCAGACAAGGGTTGAACCACCAACCTTCTGGTGAGTAGGTGACCTGCTTTAAACTCCTGAGCCACAGTCACCCCTCACCCCACAACCTGTCAGCACAGACAGCTGCTTCTCCCTGATTCTGGTTTCTTCCTGTCAAAGGGGAGTTTTTTCTTCCCACGGTCACAGAGTTTGGTTATTAGGGTTTTCTTCTGTAGGGTCTTTACCATACAGTATAAATGGGGTCACCTTGAGGTGACTGTTATTGCAAATTGGTGCTATGTAAATAAACCTGAATTGAAAATGAATTGCTGGCTCCAAAAAAGCAACTCAGCTTTATAGCAGAAGCAGGTTTATTCAGCCTAGTGCAAAAAATTGTGTTGTTTTTTTTTACATTTCCTCCTTTGCAACAGCTGTACAGGGAGTAGTCTTTTATATAACATGCTAATTTAAACGCTAATTAGGCATTATTGACATGTGGCATGTGGGTGTTGTTGAGCCTTGTTCATGTTCTTGTTCATATTCAGCTGTGAGCATACATGGTATCAAACATGGACATAGCTTCTGTGTCTGTGGAAAAAAGTCTTTCTAAGATGACCTCTGTCAACACTTTCTTGCTGAGTTTATGAACTCATTCACTTATTGTAGATCATACTGAATAAAATACAGAATGCTTATTGGCTGAGTGTGATTGACAGGTTGTTAGCTAGTGATAAAGCGGGCACAGTCAAGACCTAGTCCTCCATGACACATCACGTTTTTGAAGCCAGATACCAATAGTGAAAAAGCTCATCTTAAGGCTTCAAAATGGGCCTTCAGAAACCAGTGAATGATGCTGGCATAAAAGATTGGTGCAGGTACATCTATTGTTGAACTTAAAGAGACTTGTTTAGTTTCTAAGCAGCCTACATATTAGCTTAATTTAATCATCCTTTTCACGCTCTATTGTTAGCATCTTCTCAGAGAAAATAGGCTGTACCTTACTAACAAAGCTAACCAGTGGTTAGTGGTTAGTTTTTATACCCTTTTGTCCACTAATTTCTGCCTTTGAAAAAAACAAAACAATATTAGGCAGCCCAAATGCTAAACTCAAGGGTTGAAAACATTACTTTACAAACAAGAGCTGATGTGTTGGTTTTTTACAGGCTATCCTTGAAGCCACAAAGGTCAGCTTCCACTATTGTCAAAGTTATCTAGCTACCATTCGTCTCTGCACAAAAATGTCATTGTGACCCAGACAGTGGTTGTTGATTTTTCAATCTAGAGCGGCAGAAGCCAGTTTATCTCTAAAGCTTTCTTTCCTGCCTCCCATAGATTATAAATATCTTCTTGGAAAACAGATCAGAGATATCTTTTATTTTTTTCTCCTTTGGAAACAAACACAGTGAGAGCCTCGAGGGAATTCTTCTAACCAAACACTCCCCTTTCAAAAAAAAAAAAAGACAGATAAAAGGAACTTCTAATGGGAATATCAGCTTAATTACAGGTAAAAAAAATAAAAATTTAAGCAGCTTTATTGATAAAAGTGCCGACAGCGTAGACAAAAATTGACTAGACTGTAAAGGTTGGTCTTTGAGGAAGTCACAGGAAACCGGCTGAAGTGAGATAGAGAACTTTAATGAAGTGCTGTGCAGTGGGAGGTTAGACTTGAGCTCACAGCTAAGATGAACCGATCGCCAAGAAGTGTGGTGTGTGGGCAGATGAGCAGTCACGAATCGACACGATGTTCGTTAAATTTATGAGTAATCTATTATGTCTACATCAGCGGTCAGGATTTCTGTGGCGTATCTTTGCTGAGTACTGCCTCCATGCAAAAGACACACTCACACACACGTGCCATCTGACAGCAAATATGCTGTTAATCCAGTCTGACACACAACAAAAAGAGCTTAAATCCTTTTCTTAGTGCGTGTTTATGTATAGAGGCTTGCAGGCTGAGTGCAGTTGCTTAGCTGAAGTGTAATCCAGATGGCTTGGCAAGTCTGAAGGAATCAGCCACTCAAACCCAGCACGCGCATCCCATTCTTGCTTTTGTTTTTTTTCGACGTCATGTTAAAAAGCTACAACTCCAGAACTGTTGTCATAACCACTTTATTAGTTTTTATCCACCTATTTCACAATACCAAAGAAGATCCATGAAGATGCAGATAAGGACAAGCGCAACACTGTCACAGCCATCAACGACCAAACAAAACAGAGAGAGAGAGAAACAGAAGTAGAAGAAAGAGACGACAAAGAAGAAAACTTCAAATAAAAAACATCTGACCATTCTGTGGGCACGAGAGCCCTTGCAGGCACTTTACAACAGGGTGTCAAATTGTTTGCGGGCATGAAGGATTGAGGTAATAAGTGAACAGAAGCACTGAGTGTATCTTAACCACAGTTCATTTTGCTGCACAGTGTTGACTGGATACATATTTTAGCGTAGCTGGACGAAGCGAGAATTAAACCCTCAGCCCTCACAGTGCATCTGGCTTGCTCTTCCCTCCTCTATTTCCTGTGATGTTCGCCTCGGATATCCGACTCAACTCCATGCAGGCCATTAAGCGCATCCGTCTCAAGCTGACTATGAAAGATACAAATCAAATGCCAGACATCAGAGGAATATAGCCGTGTGACTTTACAGATCCCCAGCAAAAAAACAAACAAAACCAAAACACAGGGAGCACGGAGCATCACAGTTTAATGGGATTTTTGAATTATTTCATTCAAAAATGTCCAGTATGATCAACTTTGGAGAAAATGTGCTCAAAACCAAAAAACTTAAATCAAGGGAAATATATATAACCCTTCATTAAATGTAAAAAATGAGACTCAAATGCTTCCATGGCGTATAACTATCAATAAAAAATGCCAACAAACTAATGCTGTAATCTAAATGTTTAATGACTTTACTATTTATTTGTTTGGCTTGTAGTTCTTTAGGTTACTTAAAAGGTGGCAGTAGTTTGAGTTTACTGTCGCCCAGTGGAAGCAGAGTCTTCTCAGGCTGTGTTTTCTGCACAGAGCCAGCTGTTAAGTACAAAATGGCCATCATGGAATCGGTCCACCTCATACCCTCCCCCCCTCAGTCTGTGAGGATTTATTAAAAACACGTGTATAGTGGGGCAGTGTGGGAATACGGACGCTGTAATTTTCACAAAAAAACCCAAACCAAAACATTTACATCTCATCTGATTTACATTCAGTGATGCCACAGTTATATCGTAATAGCAGTTGTCTGAGTGGTGCTTAGTTAGACATTAAGTTTTTATTTCAGGGGTCGGCTGAGAGCGCTGTTTTATCTAAGCCGCAAACAAAAAGAAAAGAAAAATGCTGCAACTTCACTTTGCTGGGCTGTGAGATGCACGAGAGGCTACAGCGGGCGTGGGGCAGGGGGGAGCAGACTGATACAGAGCAACATTAGCAGAAGTACATTACACATTATACATTTATAAGTCCACTGGTTTACCGAATTGTGTTATGCAATAGAGAAAAACCGAAAAGCACACAGACTTTACTCAACAGGATCATATACAGTTAGAAACGGACCAAACTCAGTTTCCCCATTGAGTAATAAAAATAGATACTACCACTAGAGCATGTCAGAAAACAGCTGTAGCATCATAACACAACCAGCTGGACACGGGATGAAGAAAGGATGGAATTTTGTGTCACTGTGTTGTAAAAAAACAAAAATGGAGAAAGCCTTAGATGTGGGATTGTTAAAGGTTCTTTCTGTGACTGCACTGAAACCTTCTGCCGGATTAATCTCGTATGGCTGACTGGCCCTACAGATTATCATCCGAACCACAGATTCCACTCTATCAATGCAGAGTCTCCGTTTAAACACGTTCACGCCAGAGGTTGATCGACCCATGCAAGCCTTCACTAAGGTGATTCTGTGACTAAACTCACTGTATCTCACTGCAGAAGTAAACACGTGACCGTGGACACCAACACAAAGAACAGAACAGATACACCACGCTTGACAATTTAATAGTCCACTGGTAGTAAGCTTACCAACCCCCAACAAGCAAATTATACTGGATGTTCCAACTTGGAAAAAAACTCTTTAGACTCTTGAATTGACTCCTAAATTGACCTCTCAAACATGGCTGCCCTCTCCCAGTCATTCTTCACTGTTTGGGGCTGGAGGGGTTGGATCTCTGGGCAGCGTGGCATGGGTCCAGGGACTCTTTGGTGGCACCGCCGTAGACATCTACGTCGTGGTCGGTCCAGGGCGCAATGTTGCCCAGCGCCGAGGAGCTGCAGTCGGCCACGGCGGCCACCTCGGCTGGCTTCAGCACCCGGTCCCACAGGTTAAACTGAGAGAGCTCCCCGACCAGGGCCTGGGAGGCATCAAAACGTCCACCCAGTGTGTCCTTGGGTAGAAGAGATAGCACAGTCAGAACTTCCACACCTGTCATTTTAAACATTATTACTTTATTATTTGTGGTGGGGAAAAGAACAATTTGACTATGCTTTAATTGTCAAATCAGGTAACTGGTGAAGGCAATGAGCTAAAACAAAGTTTATTCTGCACGAAAATATTCACTTTTTTGTTGATTTAAAAGCATTAATTTCCCTCTTGTGTCCTGGGATTTTTCTCCATAAAATCAAGTCGACACATCTCACCCAGCAGCAATCCATCAGCCATCCTCAGAGGAGATTAATAAAATACTTGCTCCCTCTCGAAACTATCCATCAAATTAAGTCGTGCTCGTGTTTTTGTCCTTTATGCAAGGACAAAAGGGCTGCAGGATGAGCTTTGGGTTGTTCTTTCGCCACCAGGGAGGAGGGATAATGTCGCATTTCGTAACCGTTTTGTAATGTAGTTGTTTCGCTAATGAAGCAGCCAAGCGTGAGGATAAACACCATTAGGTTTCTGCCTCTTCAAGCTAATGGTGGTTCCTATAATAGCTCTCCTGGTTTCTCTGTGTATGTTTATCCATGGATCATTCACCTATGAATCATCCATCCATCCATCACTCCGTCTCACCTGCTCCTGTCCCAGAATGAGTACTCCCCCGGGTTTGATTGGGTGCCAGGCTGCCAGTCCCTCCCCTCTTCCCTTCATCTTCCCACCCTGGTAGGCCTTCCAAACCCCATCCCTGAGGGTCCAGCTGACACAGATGTGCTGCCACTCATCCTGTGGCAGGGACAGGGGGAGCTGCGCCACCTACAGGCCAAAGGAAACAGCGGCCGCAGTTAGAATCTGTCAAACTTCAACACACTGAGCTCGCATTACAATTGGAACACCTTTCACCAGGGTAAACCTCCACTACACTGCACGCTCTCACGGGAACTATACAGCAACTATATGAGCAATATTAAAGGAAAACACTAGCGCGCTGTGTTCCTCAATAATGCATGTTTGCTGTGGATCCCGGCGCTACAAATGCAGAAAAACACAAACAGAGGACACAGCCTTCATATTTTTAATCAACTTTAATCGAGGCTTTTATTCTGGATGAAGAACAATTTTAGGCAAAGTAATGTTGTAGTTTGCGATTGAATCATGGCCATGATAAATCACAAAAAAAGCCTGATTTCTATGCTCTTGCTTATACTTGTAAATTTTGTATGTGTTGTTGAAGTGCATCGTCTGTTTTAGCTTTATGTTCTCTGCAGTGTGGGAATACACGTTTTCTGGGTTTTGGGGGGGGGTTTGCAGTGATCGATGGTAGAAGTGGGATCGACACCAGCGCACACCTGAGGCTGAGAACCAAAACCCAAACTTAATATAGATGGTGATTCACGTGCTGTTGACTCAAACAACAACAGACAGCTGTGACATTTTCAGGTTTGCATTTTCCATCACTCTTGTAAACTTCAATAAGTCTGTGAGAATAAACATGTTCACATCGCTCACTTTAATAAGAGTAAGCCATCAACTATACTCTACTGTTCTGTGAGACATCATAATTAGCTTCCTTGCTTTGTTGCTTGAGTAATTACAAGGAAACCTTAAAGGTTATGAGATATTAATGCTTTTCCCAAGAAGAACCATTAATTTTCCAATGTAAAATGTTCTGACTTGAAGTCCCAACATCCAGATATGAGCACAGTTACAAAAGACAGGTAGGGAAACCCTGAGAAACACTCGTTACCTTGTCGTTGATAAGCAGCTCCACGGGATTGTGGACTCCCTGTAACAGAACCAGCTCATTGGGCTGCCCCGGCACAGAGTAGGAGAAGGGGGTCCCAATGCCACCCTCTTTGGCTTTGAGCCATAGGCAGGCAGTGAAGGCATACATCTCGGTAATCTCTTTTCTGACCAGGCCGTACATGTAGTTGGTCCGCATGGGGAAGGAGATGACAAAGCCGTCAGGGAACGGCGGCTCCGTCAGCGCTTTGGAGACACACATGAAGGAGATGAAGAGAAAGAAGTTAGACGCTGTAAGGCAGACCCAGAGAGAAAACAGCGAGAGATGATTGCATTAATTTATACAAGGACACTGAGGCTTCTCTTCTCACTTGTCTCTGCTAGTTTGCGCTCAAGCACACACTCGGGCACAGAGTGCCTGGCAAGAGCTCAGATGTTACATTTAATGATCACCCTCTCTAACTCGAGGCCACACTGCAGCTCTTAAAGCTGAGAAGATGTAGAGGTGGTCAGAGAGGTTGGAAGAATGACAGAGCGGTGAAAAAAACAAGGATAAATCAGTGCTTTTTCCTATTAACCTTCCTCTTGGCACCTCGCAAACTCTCAATCTCACCTTTGAGCGTCCACTTCTCCCATTATCAAACAGCGCATACTCTTTTTTCGAGAAGCTTTCACCTGCAGTAACCTTATTTCTGCACAGAAAATCTCCAAATAAAGCCCTTCAAAACTAAAGTGACACATCCAGACCTCGTTCCTGACAACCGCAAAGCAAGAATCCTTCACGTAAGTCCCCCTTGAGGATGAAGGTGAAGATTAAAGCAGGTAAAAGCAGCGGATGTTTTCAGATAAATTATTCTCCACTTCCGTTATTTTTATTTTTATTAGCTCACTTTGACATTTTCCCACCCTTAAGCACTCATTAATCATCTAATTTTAATCTAAAGCATATTCTCTGCTGCTGCGATGACCCAGTTCACCCACAGAGCTCGTTAAACTTTCATTTCAGCCTTCTCTTGCGATGCTCTGATCTACATTCAGCTTGATGTTGCCCTTGTCTTACTCCCCTTTTACATCAGTTAATCCATCCCTTCCTTCGTTTATTTAGCCAACAATGTCATGTCTTTATTTCGCCTCCTCTTTTTTTCCCACCCCCAGACTCACTGTGTTCCAGCTCAGTGACGCGGTGGCTGACGTTGTCGATGCCCTTGTTGATCTTCTCATGCTGGCCCTGAGTCTCCTTCCTCATGGCCTGTCTCTCCTTCTCTAACATCTTTATCTTCCTCTCCAGCTCCCCTTCCAGGTCCTCCACCCTCCAGGTGCTCTTTCCACGCCCAGGGGGACCCTTAGCGGGAGGCCTGGAGGCAGAGGAGCCTGGGGGAGCAGGACGGCGGCCCCCTGGGGCAGACCCTGCAGATGGGGAGGAAGCACTGCCGGAAGGCGGAGCTGGAGCCTTGCCCGTGTTACCAGCTGTGCTGCCGCCACTGCTGCCGCCACTACTTACGCCCACAGATGTGTCTGTGAGGTTCAAAGCAGCAGGGCCTATCTCCGCCTGTAGAACAAAAATAAGAAACATGACGTCTGTGTTACTGTTGATGCCAGTTGGTACTGGTTAGATACATTTACAGAGGCACAGAGAACATCAGAACTAATTTAATAACAGCAGATTTATGACATAAGATGATTCAGTAGGTGAGTAATATTACAGTTCCAGTGATAGATAGATAGATAGATAGATAGATAGATAGATAGATAGATAGATAGATAGATAGATAGATAGATAGATAGATAGATAGATAGATAGATAGAACAATATAATGATAATAATAGGAACTTCACTTTGATCCAAAATGAGCCGTTGGGGACAGATGTCACCTGTGTGCATGTGCACATGTAACCAGGCACACCCACACTTAATGAATAATATAATGAAATGAATTATAATTTGTTCCTGTATGAATATTTTAACCCACTTAACTCCATACAGTAGTGCCTGCTACAGATTTGAACCCAGTTCTTTGGAGACAGTCTGCAAAGGCATATGTTTTGCTTTTCTGTTGCAATATTTTTAATTTTGATAGCTGCAAAAGTAGCATTTTATTATTGATTGTAGACATTGTTAGTGTGTAACACGTTTTATATTTAAATATTTAATTGGTGTAGTTTTACAGTCAGCTTGGGAGAGTGGTAGAAGGATTATAGATTATAAACCGTGTTTTGTGTTCACTGTTCAAAAGTAAAGTAATGCTACTATTTACCTGTTTTAGCTTATTACATGTGATCCTTTAATGATTACGTTTCTATAGCACGACCAATCATATATCATATCAGCCGATATTACCTTTTTGCTGATATGTCAGTATCAGCATTTACAACAGAAGAGAAACTGAAAGTTAAAATGTAACGAAGACGTGAGAGAAACACCCTTCAACTATGTTACCAATGCTGATGTTACATAGTTTGTGCACCAGAGGGCACTCGCAACTTCCTTGTTAGCAAGTGATAGGAACAACCAGCTGATCCAAACAACTTGTTACAATAACAAAAAGATTATTTAGATTATAAGTTCACTGTCATCTTAGCTATGAGTCATAAATAACTGAAAACAACACATTTTAAGCAAATCTGTTTATAGTTTGTGTTTTTGAAAGAGATATCAGTATTAGTCTTATATCAGTCAGGCTCAAGATTTTTCTTAAAAGAAATGACTTCTCTGCTTTAACATCAAGCATTTTGATCTTGGCAGCATTTTCACAGCTGCTAAGCAAGAGTCAGTCTGCACGGTAATGTTAGAGCCTTGTATTCAATGTCAAAAGGATTTTTGAATTTCCAGCACTGAAAGACATCCTTGTCACATTGAATGCAGCCTGTCTAGACACAGAGGCATCTCCTTGTAAGCCATGTATCCTAGATGGTGCAGCACTCGTGGCTTTCATGACCCATGATGTCGGGAAATATCCCCCCAAAAAAGGTGTTCTTAAACCCAAACATGCAGAGCAACACTTTCTACATGTAGGCTTTGTGCCAAAAATAATACGTTTAGATATAACTCATTTGCAGCCATCAACATTTACATTAGTAATTGTAAATGATTAAAAATATTAACATTTTGTAACAAACCTATATGTGTGTGTGTATATTCTTACTTGTTATTACTTGTTTTTCTATTTAATTGTTCTACTTTCTTTTATGTGGGTTTTCTCTTACTGACACATCTGCCACTGTGATATTTTAATTTATTAAGTTAAATATTTAACAACATCATTTTCAGCTTATTTGCTTTCTGGGATGTGTGAATTATAATTTACCTTATTCCTTTATGGCTTTGTCGCTGTTTTATCCTTAGCGCTGAAAATAATCTTGTATCGCTGAAGCTTTCTGTGAGCTGATTTTTTTTTCCACGTATGCTTTTAATATGATGTAATCATTTAGTTCTCCTTTGCCAAACATCTGCCCTTATCTATGTCTCTGGATCTGAATCTTGACTTTGTAATTAAATACTTGGCTTACACCCAGGCTTGCAGACGCTTCTTTTGCTGAGATTAAATGGAAAAAAACACAAGGACTCTGGGCTCCGTCCTCCTCAGAGCGTGTTCTCCAGATGTCGATGACCACTAATCATATTGATCACTTTCAATTTTTAATGTTGTTTATTTGGGCCTTATGTTGGGCGTAGAGATGCCTTGT
This sequence comes from Benitochromis conjunctus, assembly GCA_015052645.1. Lineage (NCBI taxonomy): Eukaryota > Metazoa > Chordata > Actinopteri > Cichliformes > Cichlidae > Benitochromis > Benitochromis conjunctus. The sequence goes on along the minus strand of VOQK01010682.1, from coordinate 17,368 downwards.
GCAATGTCAATAAATATTAATTAACTATTTATTATGAGAGCTGAGGGTGAGAATATTGGCTAAAAGTGGAAAATGCTGTTAAAAAAGGCTGTCAGTGCAGTTCCTACTCACTGTGGGGATATTTGTGAAAAATACATGAACAGATTTAACATAATGGCAATGAGCAGAGCCCAGTCCTGTTTTTATTGCCTCTAAATATGGCTGCCATCGATGTTAGATGTAGTGGTGGTTTAAAACTGAAATGAAACTGCAGGGAAGGGGCAGTTTGGATGATAAGGCAGCGCCGTGGAGAGAGCTGTTGTAGCAGCCGGGCACTGGCAGTATAAGTAGCCGATGCAGAGCCTATGCAGAGCATAAGTTGAAAAAAGAAGGTGTTTGTGGAGGAGCAGTAGAGCGAGACAGAGCTGTTAGTGTGGATGAGGTGGCTGCGAGGGCGATATATAATATCAAGAGAGTTGCTGAGGCAGGACTGGATCTGGACGTCCAGGATATAAATTCTTACTGACGGAGACAACCTTGTAACTGACTGTGCTTGGAGAGCACCGGCAGTGATGCAGCAGTGTTTGTGTGTGGGTGTGTGTCTCAATCTCCGCACACACACACACACACATAGAATCCGACCCCCCTACTCCACCTCCCTCCTTCCTGTCCAGCCAACTTCATGTTTTATTTATGTCTCCATCCTGCTGTGGGAGATGCGGTGGTACAGGGTATGAGGCAGTAGGGTGGGGGGGGAGTGTGAGGGCCAGCAGGTGGAAAGATTTCCCATGGGTCTGTGTGGAGCCTGCGCAAGAGATCAGGGGTATCTGTGTCACGAGTTACTTGTCAAAGGAGAGAGGAGCAGAAGATAAAAGAGGGAGGGGAGAATGAAAAGTGGTGTAGAGGGATAAAGACCAGAGCGCCTGTGATGAACCAGCAGAGCTGTGGCACTTTAATCTGAATCATAAGTCAATTTTAAGGGTTAGTCCTAAACCTGCACAGTGGATATCAATCTAAAATTAGGAAAGCTCTTGAAATGTGCCTAATTTAGACTGGACGGACCTGACTCATCTGCTAATGCATCATTCTGGTGCCTCTCCAAATCTCCCGCTGTCAAACAAAACTCAGACAGGAGGTTAATCAGCGACAAGCCCGCACTCAGCATCCCTGTGTTTACCTCCAGCTTCTCAATGCGATCCTTCAGCTCCATGATGGCCCGGGCCAGCTCCTCCACGGCCCGCGCCGTCTGCAGCTGTGCCGCGGCGGATGAGGTCACATCATCACCGGCCATGACGCGGCGGTTCCCGCTCCAGACCCCGATGCTGCGCTCCGGGACGCTCCGCTCGTCCTCCAGGCCGCTTTCGCACTCGCTGAGCTTCCCGGTCAGCTCCCGGATGGTTCTCTGGTCCATGAGGATCTGGTCGTTCTGCTGCAGGACCATCTGCCGGAGTTCCTCCGCGGTGGTCCGCAGGTCTTCATCCCCGGTGCCGTAGAGCGGATCGTCCGCCTGCTGCTGGTCCCTCCTCTGCCTCAGGTCTTTGGTCTTGCACTCTCCCACCGGCACAGGAGTGCAGATGAGTCGGCTGAAGCTGAACTGCTTCGCCGACCCTCCACCCGTCTCCTCCCCAAGGTTGAGCTCGTTCAGAGTGGGAACCTCCACGCCGATGCCGCCGAGCCCGTTTCCACCATCGTACGACTCCGCGCCGTGCAGAGCGCCCAGCGGCCCGGCATGAGCCACCGACCCCGGCTCCAGAGGCTGGAGCAGCGACTCCGACGTCAGGGTGCCGTTATCGCTGACGAGAGCGGCGCGTTTGCGCGGATAAACGCTGGCGATGATGCAGATGACCGCGCCGAGGAAGGCCAGAGTGCCCGCTCCCACGAGCACCACCGCGAACTTCATGGTGACCGTGAAGAGCAGTGATGTAGATCAGGGTTCAGACACAAGATGACACACACACGAGCCTGCAATAAAACAAATACAAATAAAAATGCTTTAAAAATAAATCAATAAAAATAAAAACAAAGACTTATCTGGGCTTTGGAGGCTGGAACAGACAGCAGCATGTAGGAAGCCTGCAGCCCGCCTCAGTATAATCGCTGTCCGGTTTAAAGTCTCAGCCTGACGTGTCAAATAAAGTCGCTAAATCTTTCAGGTGGAATGAGACACTTACTGTGGCAGCGGGTAGATTCGGGGCTTTGCTGCGGTTGTCTCCTCACCACCCTTTGTGTGCAGCTAATGTTGACGGCACCGCGCTGTCTGGAGCAGAGATGCTCCCTCTCCAGTCTCCGTGTTGCTAAGCTGCTCTCCTCCGCGCGTTACTATGGGGATCTCTGGGAGAGGAGGAGCGAGGCTATGGGCATGCGCGGGTCAGAGCCTAGGTGAACTTCCAGCAGCAGCAGCAGCCGAGCAAACAAGGCGATGATGGATCAGCGTGTGACTGCACTGCCAGAGCGCACATCCTGTTCTGGAGGCTTGGGGGGACACATTCTTAAAACTTAACATAAAAACTGATGTAAAGAATCCAAACTGCATTGATAAGGGATCAAAATCCCAGTGTGCAGTGCACTTTTTTCTTTCACAACAGCCTGAGTTTATTTGCATGCGACATCTGATGTAAGAAATCACACGTAAGACGAGCTGCAGCAGGAGTAGAAAGGCTGGATAGTGTAGAGGAAAAGAAGAAAGGAAAAACAGAGATGTGGGACCTTTAACACCAGGGTTTTTGTACTGAGTAGGAGGAAGAACATGTTTCCTCAAGAGGCAGTCCCGACTAATGCAGCGCTAACGCCAACAGGAATGATCCAACCCTGACCCTCTGTCCTCTGGGGCTCTCTTCAGCAAACAAATCCTCTCTGCCGGATGGAAGAAAGACTTTTATAAAGTTTTCTCTGCATAGCAATACAAATAAAAATGCATAAATTTAAATAAAGCAATAGAAATGAAATGAAATTTCTGCCACCGTGAAAAAGATCTGGTAGGAGCCAGTGTTAAGAAGGGAAAGTAAACCTATAAGTATGTGATTCTTGCTTTGTAATGATACAACTAAAATCAGTGAGGTCACTTCCCGTGACACACCTTTCACCTAGCTTACACTTTCCAGAGATATCTCACAAGCACTTACTTGTTATAGCCACCCAGCCCAATGTGGCACACTGCTTGGATTGCAGAGAATGAAGCAGAAACTTTTCAGTGTTTTGCAGCAGCAGCCATTGTGTTGTGAGGTCTGAATCATCCACAGTTTTATAGCCTTCTTACTCACACAGACATCATCGTGCTTACGTCTTCCCCTGACTTACGACAGAAGTCAACCGGCTGAATGTTGAAAAACTGAGACATGTTGTTAAAAGTGCACTTATTTTTGTCAAGCAAGCTCAGGCTGCTCATCACGTCTTTTAAAAATACATGTTTTATTATAGTCTTGGTAGCCAGGGATCGGTCTGCCAGGACCTCTGTTCCTGGCTGCCGCCCAGCTTCACATCAAAAGGAGCATCCTGGGCGCCTCCTGGGTGAGATGTTCTGGGCATGTAACTTAAAGAAATGGAAACAACTTCTATGCTTTTTCTTGTTATGCAATGCTTTTACTTCAGTCCACCTGAGATCACTGGTCTGTTTGGGCTGTAGGTGGACCATGAATGAGTTTGATAACCCTGGACTACAAGGTTCTCATTTTAAGGGAGGTCAAACGCCGACGTTTGACACCAATGTGTTCTTTGCTGTTGGTGTCACAAATTACCGGGTTTATGGCAACAGGGAGGCCTGTCTCGCTGTTGTTCTTGTTACATCCAACGCCGAAGGAGAATTTGTGTGTCTCTGCGTGTATCACCAGCAGCTTCTCACTGAACAGCAGCTTTTGACACCCTGGGATTGTTACATAGTTACTGCAGCGGTGTTTACTGTATGTGCTGAGATAGTGTAGGAGGGGAGTAGGTTTTATTAGCATTAACCAAAAAATTCAGGTTGATGAGAATCAGGTTCAGGGACTTGGTCATTACTTCATTTCTATTTCATTCTGAGGGGCTATTGATGTCTGTAACACACTTTCCAATCGATATTTCTCTCACAGCTGTTACTGTAAGCCTCAGCCTGGACATCTCAATTCAGTGACAATTTTCATTAGCTAATGCCTAATTGCCTTATGATAATGCGTTGGTCTCGCTTCTGCTGCCAAAACAGCCCTGACCCTTCGAGGCATAGACTCCACTGAAGGTGTACTGTGATATCAAAATGTTAGCAACAGATCCTTTAAGTCCTGTAAGCTGCGAGGTGAGGCCTCCATGAATCTGACTTGTTTGTCCAGCACATCACATCCCAATTTATCAGACCAGCCACTTTCTTCCATTGCTCTGTGGTCCACTTCTGATGCTCACGTGTTCATTGTTGGTGCTTTCAGGAGTGGACAGCAGTCAGCATGGGCACCCTGACTGATCCACAGCTACGCAGCCCCAGACACAACAAACTCTGTGCATTCTGACACATTTCTATAAGAACCAGCATGAATGTTTTGGGCTTTTTGGGCAATTCTAGCTCAAATAGCTCAGCATTGAACCACCAACCTTCCACTCATTAGCAGATGAACCTCTTGAGCTACAGCAGAGGAAATAGGGATTTGCATATTTGCATAGCTGTGCATAGTAAAAGAAATAAAGGTGTGGAGTTAAGTGTAAGCTATTTTACAGAGCGGATTAAAAACAAACACACACACATACACACACACTGTGTTTGATGAACACAAGTGACTTTTTTAAGGATTTAATTGATGCCAGGAGAGAGACGGTGCAAGCAGCCCCATGTGTCCCACCCAATCAGGTACAATGATGATAGCATTCAGGCAGTGAGCAGCTGTGCACTGACTAGATTCACAGCAGCCAAAACATGGTTCCCAACCAACAAGGTTAAAATTGCAGTAAACAATATTTTCATATGGCTATCAGATGAACAGATGATTTAGAAAATGAAACCAGATCTGCAGATCCGGCAGCCAAACACTTTCCTCTGCGCTCCTCGTCTGACGTCTCTATTGTCGACACCACTCCAGGCAGCCAGTCAAATTAAAAAGTGCAGCTGTCAACTCCAGGAGATCTAAAGTGAGCTTTATTATCTCAAGACTGGTTGTGTCAGATTTTGAGCCCATCCATGAACGGATGTCATCATTGTCGTCATTCACCGTTTGTTCAAAATGTCTTGCCTACCTGTTCAGTGTAAAGCGACGAACCGGCTAAGTGAAACCAGCACTGCCGTCTGTGTACGGTTAGAAAGCGAACGTAAACACAACACGTCCTCCGACTGCTTTCATTCCAGTCCGCAGAGCCAACGAACGCATCTCTGCCTCTCCTCCTCGTGTGCTTGCTCCATAATACAGGAGGTGAGGTGTCACCCATTGATTTTGCAGAGCTTATGTTTGAGAGTGTTTTTTTTTTTCTCGATGCAGCTTAACCTTGTTAGGAGTCTTTTTTCAGTGTGGAACACTGCAATCAACTTGACACAGGCTTTTTGCTGTGAACAGGCTGGAATATTTACGAAGCAAAGAGAAGAGATTCACATTTATTTCTTCTTTTCTTTTCAAGGACACACACAGTTTAAACTTTCTATTTAACCGTGTATAAGGAATACTGTGGGACTACACGGCTGTGTTAGTTTTTACCCTCAAGTCAAAGTCCTGCAGCAAGAAAAGCACATGAAAATGTTGGCAGAAGTTAGGAATACATATCTATAACCATCAGAAGCTCAAACACCAATTTAGATGGGCTTCATTCTAATGGCCAGTAAACCAGAATGTGGCTTAATCTCCAGAGATGACTGATCTTGCACTCACTAATGCACCTGTGTAGGTTACATATTAACACTATATACTCACACAAACACACAGATGTCGGCCACTGGCATCAAACTCGGGATCTGTTTTAGCTCCATCTGGCTCATACAGTAAGCGCCTGTGGTATCGAGCCAGGGAGGAAACAGACAGAGAAGCAAAGGCAGCGCGGGGAAGGAGTGAAAGGAGACTACATGTGTCTTTCTGTTATACATCCAACAGTCTGAAGGGTAGAAGAAGAAAATGAAATACTGCCTTTGGAAAAGAATGAAGCTGTTTGAACTCGACGTATTCATCTCCACATCAAAACACAGAAAGATGAATACACAGGCGTGATGACCTTAATGTGACCCCCAGCCCTCACAATCCATCTGAAAACACAGATGCTGCTGCTCCATTACTCTGAAAGAAAATGAGCAGCTCAACAGCGCCTCACAGTGGATTCTCTGGCAATAGCGCTTGAGTGAAATGGGTCTTTTTTTTTTCCTGATGGTCCAAGCAGGATTAGTATTAGTCCGCGGTATCAGAGTAAGAGCTTGTCAGTGTTTTTAAGTAGTGTTAGTAAGTACCTTCCATGAGTAACTGGAAACCTTTCATGCTCTACATTTATGGTGAAAAGGATTCGTTCTCCAGCCTAGACTAACAGCACTGGTCTCTCTGTGCAGCTGACTGTGAGAGGCCCGGTACATATCAGTGACACTGTCTGAGAGCAAGTCATAACTGAACATTTATATATGTATTAAATCTTTGTTTGTGTCGTACTTCATAGACATTCCCTGTACAGTGAACCATGTGAATATGAGCAAACGTGACAAATAGGGTGACAGGTTTAGAGATATTACCTGATATGAAGCTCTGGCAGTCAAACCATTCCAGCACAATGTCACACACACACCATTGAACATTCCATTAACTCCGGTACTTTTTGCACAGCCCACTGTCATTATTGCACGTTTCTATTGCACTGTGTCTGCATCGTTCTGTTCTGCCTGGCGTTGCACTGTTTTTGCACACTTGCACTTTATGTAGTACTATGTTGGTTTTCTGTTACATGTAGCACCACGGTCTTGGGGGAACACTATCTCGTTTGACTGTGTACTGTACCACTGTATATGGCTGAAATGACAATAAAGTCACGTGACTCTCCATTTCCCTCTCCACCTCTTTTCAGAGTTAGGTCCAAGTTTCTGGACTTTTCAGTTTGACGTTAGGGTAAATTTACTGGGCCATACACTCCTAGGAAGATTCAGCATTTTGTTAACAAACTCCAGAGCAGCAAACTGCCAAAACAGTCTAAAAGGTGCTCACACTTGCTAATGAATTGAATGAATCGTGCATTTGATTAGCAGCGCCCAGCTACTACTCTCCGTCTTAATTCCTGTGAAAGCAGTAAAAGCACGCTTAGTTTATCAGAGGAATTCAGAGTCATGTGAAATCTTTTTTTACAGATGGCTGTAGTCCGGGTACGGTGAGGTTTGAGAAGTCGAGCAGATAAAAGATCTGGAGTTGATTGAAGTTGAACTGACGAATCTAACTGTATCTCTATTGTCAGCACCACTTCTAGCATAAAGTAAAATGAAAAACTTCAGCTGTTAATTCTACAGCCTGCCTCTCATGTTAAATTACACTGAAATATAACAACAGCAGAAAGGAAGCTTTTTAGAGAGCTTTTAATTAAAAGCTTTGTACGAGAAACACACAGAAAGCAACAACAGTAACAGGTAACGTGACACTGAATACATAATCTGTACAATAAGGGTTTGTAAAACATGCTTCAGATGTTCAGATACATTACAATGTCGTCATCATCATCCTCCAACTCCTCCTCTTTAGCATCAATACAATGTACATAATTCATATTAGCATAAAACCGGACAAAACTGCAGTCTTGAC
>VOQK01010680.1:8344-29627 GCA_015052645.1 Benitochromis conjunctus | reverse complement strand
GTGTGTGAATGTGTGTGTGAATGGGTGAATGACTGAATGTAGTGTAAAGCGCTTTGGGGTCCTTAGGGACTGAGTAAAGCACTATACAAATGCAGGCCGTTTACCATTTTACCATTGCTCGTGCATATCTTGACCATATTTGATTTGCATAACAATAACTGTAAGGGAGTATATTTCTGAAAATAAGGACAATCATTTGATCCACTACAAATAAAATAAAATAAAAGCTCCATTAGATACACCAAGACTATTACAAATACGTTTACAAAAGAATGAGAGTATTCTAATATCAGTGACATATTGGTTTAGTATTAAAATAAACATTTCAATCTAAAAAGAAACCTTCCTCTGCTAAATGAATTAGTAATTTCTAAAACTTTATTCATCATCCATGACATTAATCAGCAAAGCAAACAGAAACCTTGTTAAATGTCACTTTTATCAGCCCTGCATTCAAACCTAAAGAGGCAGAGTTGAGATAAGAGTGTTTAGACTGTGGTCTGAGTGGATGACTGCTTTATCAGTTAATCTTAATCTATGGAACTGAGTCGGTGCAAAACCACCCAACTGTTCTATTTTTAAAGCAACTTTCCTGCAAGGCAAGACCTGCTTTTTCAAACCACCAAACTGGTGCCACAAGTACAAATCTGCAGGCGAATGCCAATCATAGCGAACACAGCAGCTCCGTGGGGTATTTCATGCATTTTTAGCACACTGTGGCACACGGAGTTAGAGGGACTCGGGGCTTATCCTCGGATTAATGCCTGGAAAAGTTCATTCTGCCCTGAGAGATCCAGGGTGCACCGAGTCCTTCCTAAAAGGGATTGTGTAACTGCTGGAACTTTTGATTTTGTTTTGTTCATAGAAGCAGGAGGATTACATCCTCAGAGACCCACCTGACCCGCCTCCCTCTCCTCAGCTGTCCCCTGCTGAACCCAGTGGACTTCATCCCACAGCCAGATGGGAAATGCAGCAGTACACGGTACTCTTCTCAGAGTTTTCTGCTGGGCAGAGGTCTTAAAGACAATGAGGCCCTCTTGCATTTCACTTCTACTGTAAGCTTGGCAGCAGATGTGAATCCTCACGCGTTAAACTGAGAGGTCAATCATTTTCTTCATTTCACTACCTATGCCAGACTGGACATCTGGGCTGTGTGGTACCATCAAAACCCTATAACTACATACAAGGTCAGCTCATGCTAGAGGAATACCTGTGTCAGGTCTCTGCTATAAGCTACAGTCATGACTGTACCACTCCTATAAAAACCACAGTGTTGTCATTTCATTTCCTTTCCCCACAAAGCAACGTCACATGCAGTAAGTATTACGTTTCGGGACAGCCTCGTTTACTAGCACGACTGCTGAAAGATTAAATAAGAAGGAAAAAAAAAAAAAGGCAGGGTATCAGGGGAAGTTTAAAATCTATTACCACACTGTCACTGCTACCAAAACCAGCCCTAAAAATAATCTAATTATGAAATGATCTTTAATTATGTGAAAGAACACTACGCATAACAAAAAACACAAAACCACAATTCAGTACTGAGCTTCTTGTTCCAGCAGCAGCAGCAGCAAAGCTCTGAATGCTTATTAAATTCTTCTGAAGGCTGCACTGCACACTTGTTTCATCGACAATGAGACTACTTGAATGGAATAGTCTGGAAAACTGTAGAGGGGAAGACAATCATGAAGCAGTAATCTTATTTCTCCACAGCAGCCCCCATTGTTCTCCTAAAAACGCTTCTGTTTAGTCCGGTTCAGCTCTCACTCCAATCCATCACTCCATTGAGAAATATTCTGCAGAGCCAAGGATAAATTAGAACAATAACCGTGCTGCACGATTTGAATGCAGCAATCAGGCTCAGATAGGAGAGAGTACCATTGTGCTCCTCCAGCTCTTACTAGATAGCAGTAGCTGCTCTGTGCGCGGCTGCAATCAAGCCCAGATGAATTGAACCGCCTCGCTCCGTGTTCAACTTCCCCGATAACTTCCTCTGATTAAGCTCCTGCTTAATTCATTTTGCCTCTCGACTCGGGCGACTTCAGTCATCTTTAGACAACTTTCAAAACGTTCAGACTTAAACCATCAATTAACACCACAGGCCTTCTCTTTGCAACACCGGCCTCTGTAAATGAGGAATCATCGGCGTGGACCGGCAGGTGTTAAGCTCCCTTTTTGAAGATTATGCTTCACTTCCAGTGGCCTGGCCCAGGCTAGCCACTCTCTTCTAATCCACCACTGCAAGCTTTTGATAGCTCCCACTGAGAGTCTTTATTACAATTTCTGATTAAAACCCGGAGCCAGAGAGAAAATGAGACAGACTGAGAAATTAGAGTGACAGAAGAGGAGGAAGGGCAAGTGAAAGAATTAAAAATTACTCCTATTTCAAATGCAGGAGCGTAAACTGCAGAGCATCTGCCTTTGATTACCTTTAAATCTAATACTTGGGCTTAAATTTTGTTAGAGGAATGAGCTGACCCCAAAGGCCTAAACACGTATCTCATATTCTGACAGGAAACAGTCCCCCCAGGAAAGACTAAAGAATGAAACCCTGCATTTTTAGTTTAAAGCTGCGGCATTAGCACCACTACGAAATCTCTCCTCCACTGCCGTGATCAGTAGAGAAAAAACAACAGTCTTATCTGGTTTTAACTCCAGCATCATTTATGAGGCACTTATTGTGCCGTCCTTCCTCCCTGATACTGAATAATCTCTGGGATAAAATCTACACATGGCTGTGGTCATCCCAAAAACATGAATAATTCACAGCCATCTGCCATAAACCAACAGTCGAAATTAAAAAAAGACTGAGGAGGTGCGATTCCTTTATTGCGATCACTTCTTTTATTTTGTGTGCATTTGTGTTTGTCACTGAAAGAAAATGTGGGTCCACGTTTGATTCGCTTTATTACGTCGTCACAGGAAGCGAGACAGACAACCCGCACAGACTCACGTTCACACCTACAAATTTAATTAATTAGCCATTTAGAATTGGCAGTGAACCCAACCCGTGCATATCTTTGCACTGTGGGAGAAAGCCAGAGTGGCAGGAGAGAGTCCACGTAAGCACGTAGGAAAAGGCGACAATTTAAGCCAATGTCTGCAAGTTAGAAATGAAATTTGAGGTGTAAAAGGTTATTAATTATAGGTGACTGTTGTATGAGGTTAGGGGAAGTCTCCCAAATGATCACGTGTGGCATGTGTAATTATCAGTAAGGCTGTTGTTTTTCAGATACCCACGAGTAAACCTAAAACAACAGCATCTTTAACCGTGTGAATGATCTGTGATCGTTTCATGTCCCCCAACTGGTTAAAGGCTCTTAAAGCTTTACTGCTGATTAGCACTGAAGCTCCGCACCATAAAAAGCAATCTTCAGAGCTCCAACTATCAGTTACTTTAAAGCAAGCCGTTGTCATGTTGAAAGTGATACATTAGTCAAGAATGTCATCACACCTAATACGTTAAAATTGACTAAGGTGCTTTTGCGCACATGAAGCAGACTCGTTAAGATGCCGCCAGCGTTTCATGGTTTTAAAGGCAAGAAAAAATCCAGCGGGGAGTTTTCTTGGTCTTACTCTGTCAAAGTTTCTGGCTCCTTTGTTTACACATTCTGTCCAGACTGCAAACATAAAGCATTACGACTAAACAGCAACATCTATATCATCACAGAAGAGGAGGCTGGGGCCAGTCCAAGAGGTAAAAACAAGACTGAGACTACACAATACACTCTATCCCAAGTGCCTACAACATCCAGTATTTTTCTGGTTAGACTCTAGAGGTCTGAAAGCTTTTTTAACCAGCTATACAAGGCCTCCAGCAGCAGACGGCCCCTCTCTCTGTTTGTGTTCCAGGCCGGCGAGTCGCTATGCATGACGATTTATTGACGCAAGATCCCCCTCAGCCAGGACTGCCACCGATTACTGCTGCTGGAGAGAGGAGACAGGGCAGGGAGAGGGGGGTAGACAGAAGGGGGAGGTCTTGCAGGGATAAGAGAGAGTTTTTCTGTGTGTGTTCTAGCTCTGCCTCCAAGGCCATAAACCCAGTCCCAAAATGCCAAGTAGCATGTCAACATGCCAGCCTTTGCCACCCAAGTTTAAGTCGGACAAAAGGCTCTTTAGTGCTCTAAGTGGTGGTCTAAAAAAAATAGGAAACGATGATCTGTCATACGTGGAAAAGGCTTTACCAGAACTGCACAAACTGAAGGGCGACAAGGAGAAAATGAGAAATGCTAACACGAAGTGAAACTGAGCAATGAGAGCTTAATTTCTGAGCTCCCCAAAGAGAAGGAACGTCTGGGCAGATGAATGCTTTGGCCTAATGCAAACACAATCTTTTATTTCATTTCATACCAGCTGACATTTGTTTTTCCAAAAGATTTACCCATCAGCACATTGTTAGCTGTGATGTAAAAGTTCCACCTCCCCAAATGAAATGAAAAACATGCGATGAATACAACTGTTCCTTTAAAATTGGACGATTGAGAATAAAACGTCATCAATTCAGATTTATTATGTGAAAAAGTTAAATTTATGACATATATTCAGAAGCATGTTGATGAGCTAAGCATGAGCAGAGAACAGAAATGACCAAAGTAAAAAGGAAATGAAAGAGGAAAACACGGCCCAGTCCAACGATCATTTGCACAACGCAGCGTATTTAAGAAAAAGGAGGAAAAAAAGAGGAAGAAGACCAAGAAAGAAATCAGTAAATATCTTTGGCCTGTGCCAGTTTTCACCATAATGTGACGACCTCAAACATCCCCTCTGACGCAAACCCCTTTGAAAAGCCTTTTGGCAGGGACTCAACCATTCCTCCAAACACTTTGCAAAAGAATAGAAGGTGATGCCAGCAAGCTACATTGTGTCGCACAGAATCGTTACTACTGCAACAATTAATAAATGCCTGTGAAATCAATTTGCTGAACATGACCAAGACAAGCAGAGCCTGATGGGAAGTGAGGACACAATGGACCTTTTGTCCAGTAAAATAGAAAATCCAGATCTGTGCTAAGGAGGAAAAATAATATATACTTTTCCCATAACACAGCAGCTATAAATCTACTGAAAATAAACTGCTGTGTTTAAATTTTACATTTCTTATTTCTTACCTTGGCAACTGCGGGAGCTCATTGTTATGGCTGCTGTTGCTCGTGCAGACTTGATGTGGAAAGAGAGGAGAGAGCGAGTGTGTCAGTGCGCCTCTGTCATGGTCACCATCGTTCGCTACCCGGCTCGGCCAAAGAGGAACACGGAGGGATTCATCACACTGCGCCACAGGTGAAGACCTCGTTGGACTGCTTCACCAAACAGCCTGTGAGGAGGAGAAAAAATAGCGGGGGATTTCATGCAGGCGCTCATTTATCACTGCAATATGTTCACCATTTTTTTAACAAACTTTAAAAAAAAAACCCCAACATATTCTACACGAGGCGCCTTATGTGCTGGTGTCCGTTTATGGCTTTTGCCATTCATTTATCCCTCCCTGCACAGGCAACAAAGGACAGAGAGCCCTGCATGCCAACCAGCTTTCAAAGAACAGATGACCCCGGTTCAGAGTTTCTGTCTCTCTACAGCCCCAGCTTAAATTAAATCTCTTGCACAAAACTATCCAGGACATTCTGACAGAGTTGGTGAACAACGCTGAAAATTAGAAAATAAACTGCACTACATTTTCTGCTATTGCTGTTACAAAAGTTTTAAAAAAATGATCAAAACAAAGGCAAGTGTTTAATGTTCAACAGCAACTTCATGTCTGTTGTAAATCTGTTATAAATAGTCTTACAATTACAATTGTTACTAAAAGTGAGAAAATGTGGCAAGAATCAAGTTAGGACACCGTCCTGAGTTGCACTTTCTCACAGCAAGAGACGGTCTGCAACGATGCTGCAAACACAGACTCAGTTTAGGTGAGAGCGCGCTCAGCAGGCAACACACATGGCTTGCAGAAAATTTCCCCGGACAAACACCCTCTCCATTCTCACAATCGGACATCGCACCGCCTTTGTTCTGGGGAGCTGCTTCAGTAAATACTCTTTAACATTCAATCCAACTGGCATGGTGATTTTCATTTTGATATACTGCTCTGCTCAGTTATACAGAGAAACGTTCAGGGCAGCAGTGCAGGTGTTAAACAGCTTGAATTTGGTGGAGATCTTTGGCTAAGTAGTGAAAGGGAGAGTGGGAATTCAGTCTATGTAGGTGCTGTGAAGACCAACTTCCACAACAGGTTGTGGGCTTACAGGAATGATGCTCTCCAATGCTGATGGCTGAACCACCAAGGCAGCAACAGCGGGCTTAAGTACGAAGAGGAAAAAAGTACAAAAAAGGCTGAGTGGACAGTCGTTTTTATTTTTAGCACTCTGTTTCACTGCACTACAAAGATGCTCTTTGTATACTTTGGCATCTCTTCTCCACAGCAGGGGCTGAGCCAAAGGACCAACAACACCACAAACAGCAACAAGAGTAGCCCAAAGGACGGATTGGTCCACATATTTTTGACACTGCCCTCAAGTGACAGGAGGCGGCTACGACACGTTCATGTGGGTCTGCAAAGCTTTGCGTGGATCGTCCAAACTTCCAGTGCACAAGCAAACTTAAAACAGAGACTAAAAGAAAGAGAACGGAGTGAAAACAACATCACAGCATGTTTACAGAATAATGCGAGTCACTATCAGAACTGTGATCACAACACTACATGAGCCACACCCAGCAAAGAGAAGCAGGTGTATATCGGTGATTAAGCACTGCAACAATAATACGCTGCATTTGTCACATTTTATTCATCAGAGCTTACTGGGGAACACGCCTTCGCAAGCATTTTACGATTTGATCCCATCTATTACAGTTACGCTGTTTCTATGTTTGCTTCCACAGTTTGCACGGTCAGCCTGGGAAAGTCACTGCCTAAATAAAGGCCTCTAGCAGAGCCCCAAATTAAATGCAAACAAATGCTTCATGAAGGCTTAGACTCACCTCTGAGTCAACAGCAGAAGAAAGAGGGGAAGAAAACTTTTCATACCGCCTCGTGTTTGTGTGTCTTATGCAATCAAAACTGCGAGCGGTAGGCAAACAAACACACACAGAGGCCTCCGGCTCTTCAACTCTAACCGGCAGAAACTCAAACTCACCTCTGTCACATCTAACAGGTGTCAGCAGAGCTGAAAACAAACATGTGGTAATGAGAGCTGCAATCAGTCAATTTAAAGCCCGCAGCGGCCGCGGCAAAGTGCGTCTGCGCTCCCCTCTCTTTGTCGAACAGACACACACTCGCTCGCTCTTTAAAGCTGCTAACCTGAATCTGGTGCACAGAAAAATGCAAATTCATGGAAACATATCACTGCCAGCAGTCTCCAGGCTTTTACCTCAGCTATCAGGAATTATCATAAACACCATAACGGTCCCTTAAGTCTAGAACTGATTCATCTGAGAAACCAGATTATAAAAATGTCACGAGAGTGCTGATGGGATAATATTAAAGTTTAACTGCCATTTGTGACTTTGAGAAAAAGACGTGCATGTGTTGCTATGACAAAAGTCAAAACACAGTAACCATTTCTCATTCACTCTTCAAGTTGAATGAAGTCTTCACAGCATCTTTCAAGCCATGGGGCAAAACAACAATAGGGGAGGTTCAGACGTCAGTCTGGATTCCTGACAAGGGTGTATGTGTAGTTACATGTACACTGATGACACTTGGATGACTGTGGGGGACACCTAAAATGGGTGTTGATGGATTTGCTGAAGCATGAGGTGCCAAAAAAAGTCGCCAGGGCGTCAACTGGAGGGCAGTGTTGCTATTCTCAGCTCAAACTGCCTATTTTTGTCAGAGGAGTTGTCTGTCTCTCTCTGTCTCACGCAAACACACACACACACACACGCACACACATTATATTATGACAGCAGTGACTTTAGGCATTTTCTCCTCCTGTGCTCTCTCCGTTGCCAAACGCACACACCATGGAGCTCAAAGAGAAGCCTTTAGTGACTCCAGCCAGTTGCAGATTGTTAACCCGATCTGTTATCAGTTGTGATGCTACTTCCACGTGACTTTTTTCTCCTGGAATCTTAATTACTCTACGGGGATCCCATTAAAAATGGATCCTTGTACAACACTGCAGATATTTCTTTTTCCTACACTGTGGCACCATAAAATGCATCACCTGCATCTCTTCAAGCACCTCATTTTCACCGGCTGACTCGTCTGGATAAGATTTATTATTCTCGTGCGGTGAAGTTTGAATCTGGAAACGTTTCATGGTGCTTGACAGGAAAACAGCTCTCAGGACCCCTTAATGGACTTCATTTCCCAAGCACTCTGAGCACTGCCGGGAGTAATCACGATAGCATAAAAATAACATGTGGTTGGACAGTGAGCAGTAAACAACAATTAAGAGACCCCTTGCATAGCTCATGAAATGAATCATTGAAAATGCATTTGTTCCATGAAGACCGCCTCAGCCTCTCAGCCCTAATTGACTATGAATTATTCAGCAGGCGATGGGATTAGTGCCTTGTATGCCATGGACTGACATGTTTCTGAGGTGTAGAGTCTTTACAGCGTGATAGCAGCGCAGAATTCTTGAAATAGACATGGACGACCCAAAGGGAAGCTTTTTGCTTTATTACTACCACCAAGACCAGCGTACAATATTATAGTATCTCTGACAGGAGCTGGTTCATCTGTGAAGTTCAGTGTGTAAAACAAAGGCTGGGTAATATACAGACTCTTTTATTTTAATGCTGATATAATTTTAAAGCATATATGGAACGAGACAATTCTGTTTGTATAAGAATGTCCTTTGATGTTGAGTTATATAAAGCGTGCCTCAATGAAGTGTTGCCAAAGACCTACGAGAACAGCCGAATCACTGCACCACTGCTTCCAAAAAGCCTGAAAGTGTCATCGTTTTGAAAAGGTAGATCGTGATCGTGAGATTAAAACCTGTACTTCATCGCTTTTGAGTGTATAAACCCTGAAACAGCATTATATCGGTCACAATTTGCCTGTGTGCACCTTCACAGAAATGACCGTCAATTTTGACAGTAGTTTTGGCACAATGGACAGCAGCTCAGTCCTGCTGGAAATCAGGATTTCCATGAAGCTCCATGAAACTGCAATCACGTTTTTTCATACAGTGAATGCTGCATGAAGGTTTTACCTTTTTCAAATAAATTATGGAAAAAAAAAAAAAATTTTGGTAAAATAATCACCTTTTTAATGTACTTATATTACAGCTACAACAATATTACAATGTTGCTAACAGTACAGCTGTGTAATGCCTACAGTCAGTAGTCTCTAAGGATAACAGCTGTCACTGCTTTGTCACAAAGTTTACTTTGTAAACTGGGTGAATGACTTCACACAATGTTCCACATTAAAATGCAAAACAGTACATGTTGATGAAATGACTGGTGATAAAAATCATGAGACTAACTTTGAGAGAAATTCAAAGAACACCATGGACATTAAAAATCTTTCAAATGAAGTCACTTTAAAATGTTTTAAAGGCAGCTAAGCTGAAGGCTTGAGTTTGGTTTTGAAGCTTTGGTACAAATCATTACTAAACATTCAAGCCTAAAGTGGTGGAGGTCGTGGTTAAAATACAGTGTTTGATTTCTACATAACATACCATTTTAGCATTACTTCTATTCATGCACTGACTCATCTCCAGTCACTGTTTTTATTACTGGGTTAACGTCATAAAATGCTGGAATTCATCTAAATGTCAAATAAAATATCCCGATATGCATAATGGGGAACGTGGGTGAAGCGCAGCAGCTAAATGCCTGAAAATTCACTTTTTCTGCATCCTCAGCCGATGGGTCACTCAACCAGATGCAACTTTTTCCATCTTGAGTTGTTGTTGTTTGTTTTTTTTAAATTAATAGTTAGTAGTGACTGATGAAACTAGGAAGGGAATCAGAACCAAATTCCTATCATAAGAACAGACAGATGACCTGAGAGTGTTTTTCTTTTGCCTAAAAAATGAATAAATGGCTATTTGCACAATGGTTGAGTGTGCAGGCCCGTCCATCACAGGTACCACAGCTCTTACCCAACACCGCTGTGCTATTAATAGACAATCAGTGAAACGTAAACAAAATGTGCACTAACAAGGATGTCTTTCCAAACTGCAAACCTATTGATAATTGATTTCAGAGCGATAGGATGGGTTCCAAGTCAGGACAAGCTTCTGGAAAAACACAAAAGAGTTATTAAATATGGGTTATTATTAGAGTTGCGAGGCAAGGGGCTGAACTGTGGGAGAATAATTCACAGCCATGAGTTCATTGGGTGACCACAAGAGCTCATCAAACCTCAAAATCACATCAGTTGAGGATGAGAGCTTCTGTATAGCCGCCCATTAAAATCCCAGCATCCTTCTTGCTGCTTTCAATCTTTGTCTTCTTTTACTGCTTTTCTGGCCCAAATCCAATTTATTTGCTTTGATTAAAGTGAAATTTCAATCGATACTAATGAACAAGTCTAAATTTAACAAAGCACTCTTTTGCTAATATTAGAAATGCATCCACAGCTGTCTTTCCTTAAAGGTTAGCGTCACCACACCTGTACTGAAAGTTTTTTTAGATCAAAATATGACCAATGTGTGCTGATTTTATCAGGCTACACTTTTCCCTACTTTCTTACCAGTTTAGAAAATCCAAACATTAGCACACTCATACTGTAAATGATAAATGGACCGATTCTTTAATAGCATTTCTATAGTTATTTATCTGCCATTTGTTTTTGAAAGAAATGTTAGACTCATGTAAACAGTGACAACACTATTTTTGATTTGACTATATATATAGTATATAGTGCAAAAAAAGTAATTGTAAATATGTGACAAATATTTTAAGATTGTCTTAGGGAGCGCCAAAACCCTAAAACATGACACTGGTCATTACAATGTTACAGACAGGCAAGACTGATAATGCTATCATTTTATTCTTAGCCCGCTACCTTAACAATTTTAAGCAAACATTATCAGTCTTGTCTGTCTGTAACATTAAAATTAATAACTTAAAAGACATTGCTATCAAACAAAAATACCTTCAGCTGGTCCCTTATTTCCACAGGGGTTAGGGTTAGCTGAGAGATCAAAGTTTGATTTGGCAAAGATTTTAATACCGGATGCAGTTCCTAAAGCAGCCCTCACAATTAAGCCAGCTGGGGACCAACACCAACACTAGGCGTACACTAGTTTGTGATCCCCTAAGGCTGGGTTTGTAACTGCTAATAGTTAAGCAAATAAAATTATTGTTTATTGGTTAATACTTATGATGAGCTTTACTGACCTCTCAAAATTGTTCAGTGTTGTGAACATCAAATACTTCAGCTGCTAGTAGAGGGAGGAGCTGTGTACCCACCTGTCTGCAACAGTTCTGTATGAAGTTTGGTGTCAGCTGCAGGAGGCCAAGATGGTGTTATTTGTATTGGTACTGCTGCAAATGATAATCTAATCGCAAAGTAATTTGCAGTATTATCAGTCAAGTTAGTATCTGAGAATCTAGTGTTTTGACAATCATAACAGAGGTAAGAGGTTTTGTGGAGGGAGGGAGTAGTCTGCCAGCATTGTTTATGCATGCTTGCTTTATTAAATTAATTGATAAATACCATTTATATTAAATATTCAAGCTGCAGAGTTCTTCAAGCAAGTAACTCCAACTCTGACTTCAAATCAGTAAGCCTGGCACAGCAGCAGGTGAACTGGTTGTCCATGTGCTTCAGGTCATGTTTACAGAGAAAGGTTACAACTGCTGACGAAGAAGGACTACCGCTGCCAGCATCAGTCCCAGATGGTGATATTGAAGTAAATACAGATGTAGAAGACTCTTGGCGGGTAAGCAGATGAGTGGCATTGAGGACCGCTATAACAGCCACCTGGCCGGCCAGCCGACCTGTGCGGAAAACCCAAACTGGGAAGGGCAGCAAAAGAATGAGAAGAAGCACAAAGGGACCGTCTACTAGTAAAGTGATGGTGTCAGTCCAACGGACAGATAAAGAAATGATAATGAAAAATATACTGCTAATATACTGAGGCCAACAGAGCTACAGCCTGCACAAGTTAAGTCTACGTGTGGAAAACACTGAATGGTTAGCATGTGTCAACTTTAACACTGTCAGATGCTGAGAAGCAGCTGCTGTCATGTGCATCTAGTTTTCTAAATGTACATGGCACAGTGAAGGTTACTGAAGTGAGACTAAAACCAATACATAGTGACTAAGACAAATTCAAATCTAAACTACAATCACATGATAAGCAACTTTCAACTGCAGCTTTGGTTTGATAGACAAATTACTATTTGGACCATGCTGCTCGAGTATAACCAAAGCTTCGGGGCCATTTACAAAGTCAATCAGTGTAACATAAACAACATGTGAACAAACAGGGTTGTCTGTCCCAAATGCCAACCACTTGCTAACTGATGTTAGAGGTTCAAAGTCAGGACAAGAACCAAAAGGGCTAAACAGGTTTTCTTATTGGAGTTGTGAGGCACCAACAGGGGATAAGGGAGCTGAATGTTGGAGAACAGTCAACAGCAATGAACTCATAGACCGCCCAAAGGGGATCAACACAAGGATTCATCAAGCTTCAAATCACATCAATTGAGGCTGAGAGCTTCTTTACAGTTGCCCATTGAAAATTCACAGTCCTATTTTTTACTGCTTTGAATTTTCCTCTTGTTTACTTTTACTGTTTTCCTGGCCAATATCCAGCTTCCTTTCTTTTTATAAACTTGCATAACAGTAAGCCAAAAGAGAAAAAAAAAAACAATATACTATAACCATCTGTTGATTGGTTGGTTGCTTTAGCTGAAGGATTCATGTGCAGCTGATTTTCCCAAGTGTCATTCAAACTATATTAGTGTCTTCTCAAACACTGTGTGCCATCAAGAGAAGGACAAAATAAAAGAATAAATGAGTACAGACTTAAAACAAAGAAACAATAGTTGTTGGAATAGCAGTGAGCTGGTAGAAAGACCTTGCCAGCTTACAAATTCCTGCTGGGTGATTGTGCATTGCTGGGTCCTGTCATTTTATTTGTCTCCGAGCACAACAGTGGCATTAATAGAACCCATTAGAATCCATTAGTGTGACAACATCCACAAAATGTCCACAAACAAGCAAACGTTCTGAGCGTTAGCTTGTGCTCAATAATAGAAGGAAATTGGAAAGTCAGACCCGGAATTTCACAAAGCACAATGGAACCAAGATACATGAGCTTATTAAAGAGATTAAAAGAGGCAAACTTGGGACACATAAGGAGAAAAAAGAAGTGCTCGTGAACTTTGGTAAGGTAATGATGTAGGTAGTCTGTGTGCTTGCCAATCTAAGGTCACCTACAACAACTTGTCTTATTTGCACCTTTCTCCTATTTTTGTCTACATGTCTCTTGTTTTGTATACATCCCTCTTCATTGTATATTGTTTTTTCTCTTTGTAAGGTGACCTTGGGTTTTAGAAAGGCGCCCTCAAATAAAATGTATTATTATCATTATTATTATTATTTCTTCTCCTGTTTGCTATTTAGATTTTTGCAGAGCACCAACATTTTCAGGGTCCATGTACAATGACAATAAAGGACTATTCTATTCTATTCTGTTCTATTCTATTCTGTTCTATTCTATTCTACACATCGTGAGATTTCTGCAGTTCTCTGAGTACTACTTGAGTTCAGTACTACAAGCCAACATGGAACATGGAAGCTTGATGCATGTACTCCATATGATATTAACGTGTAGTACTGAATCTGGGCCAAGATGTACAGCTGTTATACATCCACCATATCTTTTCTACACCCTCCTTGGCGCAGTCATGATACCAGCTGGGGGACAAATCATACAAACAAAGCTTCTCAAACAGATTTACTTCTTTGTTGGAATTGCAACTATTTTGTTTTGCCTGCTTTACTTCCATCTATACTGCTTGAGTTTGTTTTGGTTCTTTCACAAGCGTTTAGTTAATCAGTGCATCATTTCACACTGCATTCCTATTGGTCAGTTGGTAGACAGCAGTCACACTGTG
Source organism: Benitochromis conjunctus (assembly GCA_015052645.1). Classification (NCBI taxonomy): domain Eukaryota; kingdom Metazoa; phylum Chordata; class Actinopteri; order Cichliformes; family Cichlidae; genus Benitochromis; species Benitochromis conjunctus. Next base: position 15,599 of record VOQK01010680.1, on the reverse strand, counting down.
AAATGCTTATCCTACACTTCTGGCACTTTATACATTTTGCCCCAGGCTTGGTTGGTTTAAAGACCAATATATCTTTGAACCTCTCTTATTACGTGACTTAGTACCATCAGTTTGGAGTAATGACCAAAAGATATCACCATGTCTCTGTGTCGTTAGTCAACTTTTGTCTGGGGAAACTCCAGAAAAGAAAAAAAACAAAAAAACAAAACAAGCTTAAGAGGCTGAATCAACTAGAGGGTTTAAGAAAAATAACAAAAAAACTAAAAAAAAATAAGGCATTATTAATCTTTTTCCTTGCACTTTTCCAAAACCAGCATCTTAATGCTCCTAATAGAAATACAAGACAATCTCACAGTGGTTTTTTTTGTTTGTTTTTTTTACACAAAAACGGTACACCAGGAAATTATTCTCTCTGTTCATACTCAAACAAAAGCACAACTTGCAGGCCATCTCATAAAAGCCTCCTCCCTGATGAAAAGATGAAAAGACTGGTTACTTTGCATTTACCCCAATCAGCCCAGTGTTAGAGACAGACAGAAGTCCTCTTTGTCATCACTGTCAAACACCACCCAAAGCCCTGCTTCATAATGCAGACTGTTCCTAATATTACAGCATCTTGCACATGGCACTAACTGCAACAGATTTCTTTAAAGTGAACAAATTATTTGGATTGTGGAGAAAACCCAGGCACAGGGAAAACACCCAGACACAGAAAGACCCCGGATGACCAGCTATGAGGCATCAGTTCTTACCGCTGCACCACCGTGCCGCCCACATTGCACAGTATAATTAGCAATAATTTAGCTCCACAAACACAAAAGTCTAAAATGTGAGACAGTTACTGCAGGTGTTCAAGCCATGCAGGGGTTTTGTTAGATGGACTAATTTGCTCTTAGAAATTAATTTACAGTGATTTAAAATCTCTCAGTGACCCTTTAAGTCCTTAGACCACGTAAAGTTGTCCAAAGGGGCAAATCAAATGTGCAGGTGACTTTGTCTTTCCAAGTCAATACAAGCAATACACCAGGTGTTTCATTTTGAAATCTGACCAGATTATTTATGCTGCTCGTGTCTTATTGTACACCCTCTATCATGGTTTCTGTTAAAAATTTAAAAAATCAAAAACAAAAAAAACCCACAGAGCATCTGGTCAAATTCCAACAGCCACGCTTGGGTGGGTCGATCAACTCTGGTAGGTGCATCCTTGCCAGAAAGCAAAGGGCTGAACTCAGTTTTGCACTCATATCCCACAATCACACACACAAATCGTCATCACAAAGACTCACATCACAGAGCAACTGCAAGACATATTTCACACTCCATGATCATTACAAAGAAAACGGGAAAGTGAGTCGGATAATAATAACTGAAATCACTACAACCATGTCAACACTTCCTCTTTGCATGTAGAACACAAAATGAAAGTAATCGCCACAAAGAAAAACTTCATGCAAAACCATTTATTTCAAACAAAAACATTTTTTGTGGACGGCTTTGCGTAGCAACCCAAAGCGCCATAATATGGTCTTCCTCCAGAATTTTTCATGTGGCCAAAGAATAATTACAGCCTGCCAGCCCTGTGGAGTTTTATTAGACATGCTTAGAGTTTGTTTTGTACAACAAGACTTCACATATGCTTCGTAGAGGGGACATCCATCCATCCAATCAACTTTTCCCACTTATTCCAACTCAAAACTTGGACTTAACTCTTTAGAGAAGTCACTTTTCCACAGTTCAAATAACCCTTATTTATCCTACAGTAGGCCCCGGTGTAACCTCTCAGTTTATCCACTGGCTTAACAACTCATTTAACTCCTCTCCCCAAACCAGCTTTCTTCTGGTTGGCTGCCCCTCTCAGTCAGAAGGTTTAAGGTTGCAGTTGCTGTGCTCACAGTCAGTGCGGTGTATCTGAGATTACATGACATCACAAGAAGCCAGGAGTGAAAAATGGTCTAGAGCTGATCGTTCAGAGTAGCCAGGAGCCCGAGCATTGGCTCACAAACATTTGTTTCTTTGTTTTACACCATCATCTTCACTCTGCTGTTACCTGGATTGATATCACGTTATAATGCCATCTGTCATCATCAACCAACGGAATGAGACCACATGAGGACGTTTTGAAGCTACAGAAGATCAGACATGCTTAATGACTTCTCAGTCACAGACACTGTTGAACGTCAGCTCTTAAAGAATAAGAATAAGAGATCCTGACATAATTTAAAGATGCTGCTTTACATCTTCACCAGTCTGGTCTCTGCTCTCGGCAGACTCATCCTTTAGGAGGACGACTCAGACATTTCTTTAGTGGGCTGCTGTGACCTCGTTCCCGTGGGGCCTGGAGTTTACAAGCATGCGCCAGCAGTGCTCCAGAGCTTGTAATGCTGAGGGAATAGTTTCCACTAGTGAAAGCTTACAGGAGATTTAGCAGAGCACAGGCACAGCCCTGCTGCTGCTCCGCTCTGTTTACACTTTACCGAGACAAAGTTTACAGCCAGAACTGCGGCAGCGCGGTCCGACCTCAGCAGAAACCTCCATCTCTCTCTCTCTCTCTCTCTCTCTCACACACACACACACACACACACACACACACACACACACACACACACACAGAGAGAGAGAGAGAGAGAGAGAGAGGGACACCCGTGCTGTCTGTGTGTTACTTGAGGAAATATGGAGCAAACCGACGCGTTTAACTACAAGAACAAAACTTTGTGTGCGCTCGAACAGCTCCGCTGCTTGCACCGAAACCTCTCCAGAACATCTGGCAGCCCTTCGCTGTAACCTCACACTCAGCATGAAGGCAGTGTGACAACACGAGGCAAAAACACAGAGAACACGCTCTAATAACAGTCCGCTTCACACCGCACTCTGACACCACCGAAAGCTGAGCAACAATGTTGCACAACACACTGTTTTTGATAACCTACTACAAACTGTTAAAAGTGAGCAACAACGCGTCTATTGCGCAACACTCACGGCTTCCTTCAGCTGACTGTAAAACACCACACAAACCCACACGAAACACAGAGTAAAGTGGAGCTGCCCCACGACTGCAGCTCACTTCGAGGAGACACAAAGCGCAACGACCCCAGAGATAAACACCGCTAACTTTTTTCAGTCATGTGCCTCTAAACGTTCAAAGCAAACACTGTTTTTTGTTTTTTTTTCCACCAACGCTGAGCGGAAACAGTACCTGAACCGAGCTGTGCGCTGGGAGTTGTTGCTGTTCTCCTGCTGCTTAACAGCATCCACAGAGCAGGGTTTTAGGACCCGTCGGTGCCGTTAAAAAAAAAAATCACTCAGCCAACAGATCCGCCATACTGAATTAATCACGTGTCGGACAACCCCCTGTGTTTCCGTAGGAGGCGGGGTCTGCGGGGAAGGATGATTGACAGCTGACGGGAAAATCTCTAAATTAGGTGAGACCACCCTTCTGATACACAGGTATCATCACCTGTCCGCTTCCTCCTTTACTACCTCTTACATCAAGCTTTTTTTTTTTACTTTTAACTTGTTTAATGGGGTTTTAGGTATTTTACATTTGCAATAGAGGATTCATTTGATATCCAAGTATGTGCCCAGCAAAGACGAATACGTCCTAATTTTGTTTAGATTACAATAAACAGTAAAAAAGCTCCTGAAGGCTGATTCGAACATTTAGCATTTTTAGGCAAATACCAAAGAACAGGCCAAACAAAACACAGCCAGCACAAAAGAAACGAGGTTTCTAATGTCACTGGAATGCTCAGCACTCCTCTTACTTTAATATACAACACAAACAAACCTGTATTTTTTTATTAGGAAAAATAATGCACCCCGTGCAACCTCAGTCTGCTGTTTCAGTTGGTTCGACTTTCCCAAACTGCAGATAACATGTGTCAACTTGTCACACGCGGTAGCTGCTTTAATACTTAGGTGGAGAGACATGTGGCAACAGTAGATTTTCCAGAAGGGGTTGGAGGATTGCAGTTTCCCTCCTGCAAGTGAGCCTTCTAAAACCATATACCCTTGAAATTACACACACACACACAGTATATATAAACCTGCCTTATAGTGTCCAAAGAGAAGTTCAGTAGCCACAAAACCAGAGATGTAACTGATATCTGCACAGCACCAAAAGGCTTAATATTCATCAGGGGGTTGTGCTCCTGATTCCCCTTGTTTGTTAAAGGAACACTTCCGTAAGGTGAGAAGCGCAACTCCAACTTCCTCTAACAAACTGGAGCATGGTATACCACTGTCTCATAGTTTTTCTCTTCAGTCACCATGATTAACCTGTGACAGCTTTACTGGCTCGGTCAGTTTTACACAGCATCCCAAAATAAGTCAGCAAACTGTGAGTTCATCTTGTGTATAATATTAACTACAAACAGAAGTTTAACTTATTTAAAAATCATTACTGTGGTGTTTATAAGAAATTACAGCATAAAAGAGATTAGTTTATAGCCTACTATAGACAGCATGTGTGCCACCAGCCATGGAAGGATGTTCCTTTATTATATCTGCACCTATTCAACTGTGTGTTAATGCAAATATCTCATCAGCCAAGCATATGGCAACAACTCAGTGTATTTAGGCATTCAGATATGGTCAAGACCAACCATGTCTATGGAAAAGAACAAACCCAGTGACTGTTAGCTCTCTGAGTGAAAGTGTCTTTTGACGTAAGAGGTCAGAGGAGAACATCCAGTCTGCTTTAAGCTGATAGGAAGGCATCAGGAACTGAATTAATCACTTGTTCTAAACAAAGTATGCAGAAGAGCATCTTTGAATGCACCATGCTTCAAATCTTGGAGCAAATGGGCTACAGCAGCAGAAGACCACGCCAGGTCCTCCATGAGCTATTATCACTTCTTTTTCCCATGAATCTTCTTTCCTTCCACTGTACCTACACATATCAGTATTAAGCAATGGGCTTTACTCCCTGATTTACCCAGTAAAATGACACTATGAATCACAGCGTGCATATTAAAATGTTACACAATTCATGAAAAAATGCCATTGTTAGTTTCCCTTTTGATTGTGTAATCTAATGTAGTGTTTTCACTCTTTTGGAGGGGGGAGGGGGTCATCTTTGAAGAGAAACATTATGAATGTACAAAGCCAGTAACTCTGACGAGTGCCATTAATTACCAGCGTTTGGGGAATTAACACACATCAGCAGCTGAAACACGGAGCAAAGACATCAATAACAAGCGACAGCATGAAAATAAAAACGGCACAATAGCGGCGAAAACAAAACGCTCAGTGGGAAAGCAGGTTTAATTAGGTGGATAAAATCCACTGAGCTGTAAATCACCTCATCCCCTTCAAACACTATTCATCTACTTATTATCCAAACACATTGTCTGGATGTGATTATGGCTATGAGGTGATAAAGACGCCCTTTTTTTCTCTTGGACCAAACAGAACCTGTGACTGAGGAAGCAAAACAGAGAAGTTTTGAAGATGCTCGCTAATGTGGCCAGGCTGTCAAAGAAATGTGATGAATTGCAGTTATGTGGTAACTTTGTCCTTAAATAACCGACACCCAGCAGTTCACCGTGTGTGGTCATAATCAGCAGTTGCACTGATGCAAGTGCTGCACAACAGTGGACCGTATTACTGTCAGACTTGAAAGGACACCTGATGCTGCCGCAGATGTAGCAGCAGCAAGGCTGGGATTACATAAACACTCCAGCTTTAAGAGTGTGGGCTCATCCTAAGAGAAGTGAAACAACTCGACCCAGTGGAGCTGTTCGCCAAAGAACAACACTGACAGCATAATAAGCATCCTCTCACACGGGCCTGTCCACATAAGCAAGTAAAGGAAGCTGATTTGAACAACGATGGGATAGCTCAACCCGGCCACGAGCTCCGCTGACAGCATAATAAGTATTCTCTTGAAACCCGTCCACGGCATTAAAGAATGGGATACATCCAGAGTTTATCTGCTGCAATGGAAGCAGACAGGGTCAACACAAGATTCCACACCAAGCAATTTGATATAGCTAGATAGTTATAAAGAGCTCATTAGGATCATGTTGGCATAGAAATAGCAAAACTCTATGACCCACAGCAATATAGATTGCATTCAATCTGCACTGCATTAATAGAGAGTGAACTGATCAAGGGCTGGCGTGCACTGTTGCTGAAGCCGCAGCATTAAAAATCATATATAGCCTACATCATACCAGTTCCAGTGCTGGGTACTGTACTTTCTGTAACGCAGTAATGTAATGAGTTACTGTACTAAACTCAGTACATTACTTTACAGTATAAATTATGCCCTTACTTGCATTAGAAAGGTTCTTTAGTTATCTTCATGCCAGGCAGATAGAAAAAAACAAACAAACAAATAAACAATCTCCTACAATCAGCTGATTTCAGGACATCATGTTCATCATGGAGGAAAATGGTGGCGCAGTATAGCGATACAGCTTTTGAGATATGAACATTGCTTTTTTTTTTTCCACAAAAGGACGCAAGTGTGATAGTAAAGCTGAAACTGCATCCAGGACAGAAAAAACTGAATTATGCTGCTAACCGAACTTTGGCTGTTGAAACAGCACCAGAGTGACGTTAAAGCTGAGTGAATGCCGACCCCAGCCAGCAGCCAGATCCTCAACTTCAACAGACTGATGAGCAGTCAGGCTGCAGCCTCCGTTTCTACCTGTTTGTGTTTCTATAGTAGAATCGCTATGGCGATCGCGCTAAAGTCTCTTAGTGCTGGTTTTCATCTTGGGTTTGTGTCGTTGGCTCTTTGTTCATTAATAAATACTAAGAGAGCGATGATATGTGCGTTTTCATTAAGAAAGGGATTTGTGTTGGTGTGTGAAACTGCAGCATGTAGGTTTATATTGTTAAATGATAATTATGAGAAAATGTGTTTCGGGTGATTTTATGGAGAATTGCAAAAGTACTGTAACAAGTAGTATAATAAATTACTTTCTCCTGGGAGTACTTTCTCCTCATGTACTGCATTACTTTTAAGAAAAGTGTTCTGTGTAGTATGTGTAATAATTACTTCTCTTTGAGTAATGACAACAACACTGATCAGAACAAAGTGAGGAAATACCCCCAACACGCACAAACATTTGACCCACAGCATTCAGTTAAATTGCATGAACGTAATGTGTTTGATATGGTGCTTAGCGATGGTGGTGACTCAGTGCGGAGCCAATGAGAACCCGATGAGTATCGATAAAGAATCAATAGGTGATATTGATAATGGAATCAGAATCGCTAAATTCTTATCAATTTCCATCCCCAAGTA
>VOQK01010677.1:72943-83319 GCA_015052645.1 Benitochromis conjunctus | reverse complement strand
AAACATTTGGATGATGTTGATGGAAAGCGGCAAATATGGTAGACTCTAAAGAGTTTGGCCGAAGTTATCATAATTAGGTTCTCTGGAAGGACGCACAACTTTTAGAATGGCTTTGACTTGTATTTTGGACAGTGTCACTTTCTTGGTAAATGTCTTGGTAAAGTTGTTATTTTTTTGCATTATGTAAAACAAAATGAATCCACATGCTAGCGCTGCCATTTTCACTGGTCAAAGTGATAATGTTCTTTATAGATGATGTTAGTCCTTGTACCTGTTACTTTATTACCCGTGCACCAGCCCTCTGGTGCTGGGATTACTCCAATCAGATATGTCAGGTCTCTTATATAATGCAGCTACAAAGTGCACACGCAACTTCAGGTGGGTGTAAATTAAGATCAGTGTTTGTTTTAGACGTGTTTGACAGCTTTGTTTTAATAAGCTGTGATTATCATTACCTTTTAATAATTAATTTGCAATTGAAATATTAACGAGTGTCTGGATAACTATTTGTCTACACTGTGTTTGTTGTGTATATGTAGCAGGAAAGTTGAGATGTCCTTTGCTTTTTTAATGTCTCTTTTGAGCACTTTGCCGACTTTTCTCGTGAAGCTTTGCCTTGTGCCAGGTAGCCACTGAAAAATACGAATTTCTTTGTGGTGAGCTGCCTGCTTAAAGAAATGGTGGTACATTTGACCTTCTGTATTGCTTAAATAAACCCGTGAACAAATAAACCATTGAATGCCAGTAACCATTAGTCTTAGTAGGTGCAGGTTTCTGGCTTTTGTCATTGTACTTGAGGTAATATTTGCAGAGGTTTAACTGTGAATAACTGAACCTTCCTGACAGGTAGTGGGCTGGATAGTATTATGTACTGCTTACAATGTTCCACTGGGGTGAAAAAAAGGTTGTGTTGGAAGCGATCCAGGAACTGATCCTGACTACACAGAAAATTGTAACTTTGTCGTAATTTGTCCGGAGGGACTCGAACATAATGGTTTTACAAATTCTACAGATTTGTAGCTGCACATTTGTGATCTGATCACCCGAGGAAAATGTATGTAGCAACAAATAGCAACAAGGTCACGGACCCAGAGACTTTCCATACCTTGGAGTAAAATATATTCCAGTCCCAGGTTTCGGTTCAGAATCAATAAACTGAAGTCCTCCAAAATGCCAACAAACAAAAAATGATTTATAAGATAAGCAAAAATTATTTGTGGTCGTCTGCATATTCATTGCTGACTTGTCCCATTATTCAGAGACTCATTTACATTTTAAGCAGCATATCATGGTCAAGGACTGTGTGTTCTTCCTCCTGTGAACCTCTGGAGCATTGCAATGAGTTTACTCTTTGAGCAAAGAGATGGGCCTATTGATTAGAGACAAATTGACCTGTGTTGGGAGCAGATGAGTAGTCACTCAGTTCTAAATCTAAAGCATGGCAGTGATTGACCTTGTTCAAACTAAATTAAGGCAACAAAAACATTAGCATGTATTTTGTAATTGTTTCTGAATATGCATTAATAACTTAATCACAGATTAGCCAGATCAATGGATGTATTTTACTATGAAGTTGTAAGGAGGGAAGATGCTTGCCAGTTATCTCTCTCCCTCCAGCTTTCATCTGCCGAAATCTTTTGTCACAGATGTTAATTGCAAGTAAATGTTTGTCAATAATATGTCAGTCCATCTGGGCTGATAAATATGTCTTGCGTTGGATGTGTGACAACCTAAATATGAGCAACAAGTTTGGATGTTATGAAATGTGAAATGCGCAATGATTTGTTGACGAAATCACATCATTCTTGATTTTTAGCCAGTTTAAATAAAAAGTGTGACTGATGAGCTAAAATCTTCTGTGCTGTACTTGAATCATCAAAAAAAAGAAACCATAGGAGACAGATCTGCCCCCAAATACACCATTTTATTTACTTTATTTACCTCATTTATGTGCCCCGATTTAAGAGTCTCCTGCTGCATGGGACTGCCTGCACACACACAGTCTGCCCAGCAGTTAAACATCCAGGAGAGAAAATGAGAGAAAATAGCTTTACTTCAGTTGATGACAGCTAATAAGCTTACTGGAAGAGCAGCAAAAGATGTTCCCTCCATCTGATAGAAAAGCAGTAAACCTGCAGGGGGAAACACAGATGTTGGAGACCTATATTAATGCAACCAATGAATATATTATATGAGCCTCTTGGGTTTAAAAAAAAAAGAAGAAATTTTTCAGGTGAAACACCCAGCAAAAGAAAACATTAGACTTATCAGTGACATATTGTAGTTGTTTACATATTTTTGAGCGAAATTTGTGGTGGCAGAAATGCCTTTTTCACGGGGATATGCAGACGTGAATATGGTGCTTAACATATTTGTGTATGTGTTGTTTCCCCTCTGTTGCTGCAGGCACCCTAGGCAAAAGAATGATGAATTCATTGTTGCTTCTTCTGCACTGGTGCATCTTCTGTAACTATGTTTAAAGACCACTCTGGCATTTTTGCATGTTTTAGCCCACCCAATATGTGCTCGCGATGCTTGATGTAGCAGCTCTATAGCAGCTGGGCTTTGTTTTCTGTGTATGCTGGCACTTGCTATGGCATGTGGTGTGTTCATGTGCTCTTGGGAAAGTCCAACACTAGAAAGCCAAAATGATGAACGTGAAGCAGGAAAATGTTTTTTTGTCTTTTTGGGTTTTTTTCTCTCCTCAGCTGCAGCTGCTGTTTATAGTGCGAGTGAAATAATTCATCTTTACAATCCTTATTCTTTATGAAGTGTGGATGCATTTCAGCTATTGTCAAGCAGTAACAGTGGATTTGGATCCACCAAGCCTCATCACTCACTCTATTTTCTGTGCAAAAGTCATGGACTACAGGCTTTATGGTGCTTTTACAATAATATATTTTTACAGTCAAACGACATTGGCGACTATAAGTTGACCAAATGCACACACGCAGGGCTATTGTTCTGTAATGCAGAGATCTATTACCTCACAAGCATTTCGCCTTGTTTGGGAAGAGATTTAAGTGACTGCATCCAGATATGAGCGGAATAGAAGCACCGTAAAGCCTGATGAGTACTTGAAAAATTGCCCAACTCTGAATTAGACACAAAAAGCTGCGAAATTAAACAGTTCCTCACCAGTGTGATCGATTTCAAGGTTATCTCCGTCATTAAACGATGGAGGAGACTGACACTTCGGGGTTCATGCTGGAGCCTGAAGAGTGCTGCGGCAGCCACAGGTACAGAGCTCAGTAGGTGTCTATCCTGAGGCCCTTGTTTGCTGTGGTGCACTGCTCTTATGTGAGCTTGTGCTTCTCTGCATTAGCAACAGTGATGCTTCCATTTGACCAAGCTGTTTAACAAGTCAGTGCCATGTTTGTGTCCAATGCTGACACAGTAGGAGCAGCGAGAATGTACGCACACGGCTGGATCCTCTTGGACATGTCAATAAACAGCCAGGGAAGCTGAGGATTATATTGCTTCTGTCAATCTAGAAAGTCAGGAAAAGTAAATGACAGTTTTGCCTCAGGGTAGCACCCAATAATATAGTGTCTTGGCTGCTGTGTATGTTATTAATCTTCATAATAAGGATTAGACCCACCAGCAGGGTTTGACAAAAACAATCGACCTGTCACTCGAGGCCAGTTACTCCAAAAAAAAAACAACAACTTTATGGCTTCAATTCAATATTTACCCAATCTGCTGCGCTTGCCTTGGCCTGCCATGCTTCACTTGTCTGATCCCACTTCCAACCAGCTCCATCAGCATTATAGCATCTAAAAAAATCTACTTTGACTATAAAGCCACTTAAATTTTTCTCAAAAATCTTTGGTGCTTAATTAAAATCTTATTTTTTAAAATAAAACATCTTGTAAGAGGCACAAAAGACAGAAGCAAGACTTCATTTACTGTGCAAACTAGTGTTGGTAATTTTAGATGATTATATGAGCTTATTTTGTTGCTGGAATAATTTAATTTTTACCACATTTAATTGCTTGACTTGGATCCTCTTGGCGCCTAATGCAAATCTCTAAAAGCCTTTCACCTCCACTCCCCCCCCCCAGATAAAAACATCAAGTTCAGACAGGTTGCTAGCATTCAAGCTGCTCAGAGGTAGCTAGTCAAGCTGCTCTTTCTTTTATTCTTCTGCTGTTTGTCAGAGTTTAATGTGGTATTAATGTAATCATACCGATTTTTTAAAAATAGATATTTAATATCTATATTTGCAAAAATCTAAAGGGTAGGAAAAGTGAGAGAAACATGAGAGGTGAGAATTTGAAATTGGTATCTATCAGGACTGTCTTTTTATATGCTTATAAAAGTCTGTATATTTAACTTACTACAGATACATGTGTGTATATATTGCCATTTTATTGATGACGTTGTATTTAGTCACTGAGCACTGCTTGTTTTGTTAAAAAAAAAGTACTTCCTGTAGCATCAATAAGCTCAGTTTGAAATTAAATGTAATTTTGTGGATGAACCCGTTCAAGCTGCTTTGGACTTTGTGCCCCTTAATTAGTGATGCATTCAAGCACGACACAACTAATTGTTTAACTTGATACAAATGGATCCAAAACAGTTGGTGCTTTAGTGTTGATTTTCTTAAAGGGTTTGAGAGGATACCCTGCCTCTCGACGTATGACAGCTGGGATAGGCCCCAGCACCCTGAATTAGATAAATGGAAGAAGATAAATAGATTGAAATGCACATGTTTCCCTTCTGTATAAAGGAATCAGTCGTTTTTGGTGAAACCGCCTGCTAGAATAAAACAGCAAGCACTTTGAGTCATGTGCACATGAAACAAGCAAGAGTTTTAATGTATTTTGTGAGATGTGTTAATTTGAGCTTGATTTTCATATTGGATTCACCGATTTGAATATTGAAATTTGTCCTCACAGCCTCGCTGTTAGTCAGCGTGGCAGTTCGGGGCATATATGACAACGTGCTATCAAGCAATCGAGATAGTGGCTTTTATTGTGAAAGGTTCAAAATGATCTATAGTTTCTATGTTCCGGCAATTACTGCGTGCAGCAGATGTATTTGGTGGATTTTTTAAGGAAAATGACTGCAAACACAGACTAAATGGCCATACTGTAACTTGAGCCAGCAGCACCTTGTTTGTATGCTGGCATTGCTGCCTTCTCACACCCCCACATCAGGTCCCAGTAATGTTCTGGCAAAATGAATCCGTATGAATAGCCATTCTCTGTGATTTTCCATGTTACTGCTGATTATATTTACAGAAAGGCTTGTGTTAGGCTTACTCATTAATACAAAATTTGCAGCAAGGACCAATTAATATTATGGAGTTGTTGAAAATAATATATTTTAAATTATTCACAGTCAGTTAGAGCAACACGAACGGATTTTCCCAAGGACTTTCCCCAAAGGCTTTGTCTTGCCCTGTAAAACAGCCAGTATAACGCCGCATATTAATTAATGAAAGGATTAATCTGACAAGTTCAAAGTCATTAATTCGTTTGGTTGCTTGTGCGAGAGTGAAAACAAAATCTTCAGCTTCAGCTGAAAGCCCTTCTTCATTTTTAGACCTCTTTAGCCTTGAAAATGCCACACAAATGCTTCTCCTTGTCCTGTGCCTTTAATAGACTTAAAGTTAATAGCAGACACTGACAGAAGTTATCTTCGATTATAAGTGATATCCTGTCTCCGCCCTCTCTGTGACGTCTGGCGTTTCTCTCCACCTTCCAGTGTGAGCATTAGACACGACACTGAACACATTTGATTCCCAATGTGGTCTGACAGCATGTCTGAAGAACTTAGACTCACCTATATTGTTGGGCAGTAAGATGTCCTCATGAAACTGACTTGATAGCTGGCAAACTCACCGAAAAACTAGATTTTCTCATTTTGTGTAATTGTCAGGTTCTTGTAAAGCTGCATTTCAAGTTGTTTCACTATAGCTGCGAGAGAAGATTTTGTGTCGGACAGTAAGGTCTAAGGCCTCTTTTTAAGTGCTGTATGACATCGAGATTTTTATTGGTATGTTCGTCTTGACGCCTCATGAACCTCTCCAAGATTTGTCCCATCAATCTGCTATAAGAGAGTGAGCGTCTTCACAGGCCGTCTGCCATTCTTTCATTGTGGCCCTGTTGGGAATGGTGATTGGATCTCAGTCAACCAGCAATAGATGGATTGGCCTCCGACCAGGACGATCGAGAGGCCCTGCACTCTGTGCACGTGTCTTTAGCTTTGTGCGTGGCGTGTGCTTTTTCCCTGTATGTATGCTGCTCTCTCTGAACAACAGCACATCTGTTTCACTCCATCTCCTCTGTCTCTCTCATTTGAATTTTCTCAGTCTTCCAGTGCTGCCGTGCTCATTCTCTCGCTCGGTACAGAGAAGGATGATTTTCCCGTGAACAAGTGTTCCTGACGTAGCCATCAAATTGTTATCAAAATACAACTGAATCTATTCCCTATGGAAATTAGCATTCACGGTGACGCTATTAAAGCACGTGTAGTGTAAAATGAGGAAGCTAGACAAGATGTGAAAAACTTTCTTTAACGCTCATGAAACAAAGACTGATTTGAATTAAAAAAAAAAAAAAGCATCTCTGCAAAGGTAATGACTTTACATCTAACATGCTAGATTGTATAGTCCCAAGAGATTACGCAAAACACGTAGCCTGTACACACACATTTCATTTTTATTTAAAGAAAACATTCACACTGGCTGATCTCAAGGCATGTCACTTGTGTGCACCATGTTGTATTAGTCTATTCCTTTTTTAATGACTTGGTAATTGCTTTGTCCCTGGTTATTAAGATGACTGCCATGCACTATTACACCAGTGTAATGGTGTGTAACTATTCCTTTTAACAAAGCCATCAATCACAGGTGTTACTATGGTTACAGTAATAGCCATTATGCAGATGTTGTAGTCAAATACACGTAACACCTTGCGAGGTAGCACAAGGACCGTATACAGCTCCCACTACCTGAGGAAATCGAGTTTTATGAGTTTTATGAAGAAAAAAAAACAAAACGAGTGGTTATGAAATTCTGTAAATGTTCATCTTTCTATGGATGCTATTTATAGTTTTATTGAAATGAGGTCTAAAACTGTCTGCTTTTCCCCCCCCATCCATGCTCGAGATCCGTTTTATGAAAATTTACTCGGCCTGCGGAGCAATCAGACGAAATTCAATCATCTGTTTTTGTGTAGAAGGGCCAAGCTATTTCAATCAGAGCTGCTTAAACCTTGGACTCGGTCTTTTTTTCTCCTCTTGAGTTGTTTGAAAGTTTTTATCTAAACCTCCGCTGCCTATTCTGGCCTTGGAGCTGCATAAAATGGAACATGGCAATTCAAAAGACATTTCGCGTTTATCCCGTCGGGCAGGCTAAGGGGTGGTGCAGATGAGTTGGCCCTTTTGCTGTTGGTGGCCATTAAGCTTTAAGTACTGTATAGTATTGAGCTTATGGTGATAACGGGGATGACAAGGGCCTGTGGGTCTCTCCTGGAAAACCGGAAAATGTTTTCTTCAAGAGGTTTTCATTCAGACGTGTAGCCTACAGCTGAGGAAGGTAAGAGTGTCAGTCAACATGCTATTTGCAGAGATCTGAGAAATGTTGTTGTAATGTTATTGTAGGCATCGCTGATTCAGAGTATGGTCTGTTCAGGGTACTTCTGTCCTCATTAGTTTTGTTCTTTGAAACCAAACGTGTGGTTACAGCAGTAACTATTCCCAGAAAGGCAACCCTCTGCAAAAATTCATAAACACGATTGAGGGATTAATAAAAGAGGTGGTTGTTAAACTTATTTTGTTGTGCCTCTTTCACTTACCATCTTTTCAGTTCCTGCCACTCCCACCTAACCAGTACTAACCCCAACCTTTCCTGGCAGCGTAGTCATCCAATTGCCCACACCCACTTACACACCTGTCCCACATTCCCTCATCACCTTCGTTAGTGTTTATAGCGACTCATTTTCCACTAACTGCCAGGTTGCTGTAACGGCATTATCACTTGTAGCTGTTTATTTTTTTATTTTTTTTAAAACACTATTTATTTTAGCTTCCTGTCTATTTTTGAACGGGCTTTTTTTCTGCCAAGTTTTTCCAATGCATTGCCTCCCCTTTGCTGACCCGAGCTTGTTTTGTAATTTATGATACACATTGTACAGAATCCACCTGTGAAGCAGGAAGAACTGTAGACCGAGCTAATGATAGCGTTCAGACTTGATCACTTCTGAACTCTACTTCATTTAATCAAAGTTTTTCATTTATCATTAATTAGTCTTAGCCATATGGGCTGTGCTTCAACATTGATGCGGAAGCTAGGACTATCTTCCTCTTTTCCTTTAACGGTCGCTACAGCAGATCATGTACCTCCAGTTCACCGTATTCCTAGCATCCTCCTCTGTCACACCACACACTACATCTATGAATCTTCTCTGTGGGCTTCCTCTTTTCCTCCTGCCTGGAAGATGTTATAGATATAACATCTTTTGTCTAGTACATCCATATCTCTCTAAGTCCAAACCATCTCAGCCTTTCCTCTCTACCTTTGTCTCCAAAGTGCTTTATTTGAGCTTTCATTACTATGCTGTCTCAATTTCACTTTATGGCCAATAAACTACAGTAAATCTACATGTATGTTTGTTATGTTTTTGTAAAGTTTCTCTCACAAACATCTATAAAGTAATAACCTCAAAACGAACATGCAAAATGTGAATTGAGTCAGAGATGTTATGATTAAGTATAAAACTACTCAAACAGTTTAGAAAAGCAATTTATGGAAACATTCTGTATGGCTAAATAAAGGATTTATTGAGTCATATCACACCAGTATCCCCCAAATGCCAAAATTGGAAAGTCAAATTCATCATCTCTGTGCAGGCACAGTTTCAGCTTCCTGTGTGATGGTGTTGTGAAATATTGCACACGCGTAACAGAAGTTTAACCTGTGGTGGCGATGCTGGAGCTTGTTGACTCATTTTGGAAATTTCACCACAGTTTTTCATTGCTAAGGTGTATAGTGCACACAGTGTACACTCACCATTTTTAGGTACTATTAGGTACACTTTGGAGACATGGCTCATAATCTCACTGTGTTCATAAACAGATGGAGATTGTCAGCAACAATACTTGGGTAGTCTGTGGTACTTAAACGATGCTCAGTTGGTACTAAGGGCCAAAAGTGTGCCGAGAAAATATTCCCACGCCATTACGCCACCACCAGCCTGAACCAAATCCCAAATTCTGACCCTGCCATCCAAATTTGACAGCAGAAATTAAGAACCGACCAGGCAGAAACCGACCGTGTTGTCCAATTTTGGTGGGGAACTTGCAGATTGTAGCCACAGTTTCCTGTTTGCAGTTGACACAAGTGGTAGCCACTTTGGGCTACTGCTGCTGTAACCCAATGGCGCTGAAGTTTGACGTGTTTTCAGAGATGCTCTTCTGCATATTGTTGCCTTCGTGTCAGCTCGAAGCATCAACAAGGCATTTTCACTCAGAGAAATGCCACTCAACTTTTTCTCTTTTTGTGATCAATCCCTGTAAATGCTACGGGACGGGAAAATCTCAGTAGGTGGCACCAAGAACCACAACACCATCTTCAACTAACTTAAATCAACTTACTCATTCCAATGCTCAACATTGTTATTTGTTTTAACTTTCACAAGTCATCTTGACTATGTTTTTATGCCTAAATATGTTGAGTTGCTGCAGTGTAATTGGATTATCAGATATTTGCATTAACAAGCAGTTGAACGGCTTGTTAATTGTAGTTGGGGCTCTCACCATTCATTGGGACAAGCCATCTTGCCTGCTAGAAAGGAAGTACTCATTAAGAACAGGACAGAGATTCAATATATAATGCAGGTTGAGTAATGCAGTCAGTGGAATTGAGTGGCTACAAGACAGTGGATGTTTTTAGTCAACATTTAACACTACAATGGAAACTATATAACTAATATGGCTAATTAAAGAGAGAGCTTTGCTTAGAATTATTTCGTTTTTCAGTCGTTTATGATGCTCACATTTCTTTTTTTCCTACAGTAGTTACTATACTGTGCAAGATGTAGTCCTGCTACTTAGTAATGAGTTCAGTCAGTGTCTTTTTTTAAAAAATATTTCTGTTTTTTCAGTACTAGAGGTGGGTAACAAGTAGGCGATGGTGCAAGGTCTACATCAGAGAAGATTTTTTTTTTCTCCCTTGAAAATGGCGCCAAAGTTTTACGTGACAGTTCGTGCGGTCAGAACATGGACAAAGATGCGTACCGCCCATAAACGGCCCGCTAGTTTCTGCGACGGAAAAAAAATGGCCTATTGTGACAGTCTTGGCTTTGCTCCACTTACCCCCCACCTCCGCCCCTTGACCTCTTCATTAGATAAATAGGCCAGTCTATTCT
>VOQK01010677.1:59881-71356 GCA_015052645.1 Benitochromis conjunctus | reverse complement strand
TTAATGTATTCCATATTTAACTACTTTCACTAAACATGACCAAATGAAACTCGTGCTTATTGTTAGATGAGAAGTGCTTTCTGAAGTAATGTCTGCACCCTCCTCTTATGCAGCTCATTTGGTGCAGGGCAGTCTGACAGTTTTGAAAGAACAGGCCTCGGGGAATGCAGTGCACACGTCTGATGTCATATCTCCTTGGTCCAGCACTTGTTCTTTTGGAGCTTGGCTGAACCAATCCTGCTCCCCATACTTACCAGACCCCCGGGCCCCACTTTGATCTCACTTAACAACCAGGACAGCAGTTCAAGCATCTTGTTATATTTGACTGTTTAATCCATCAAATGTGTTTGTCTCAGCAATAGGCTAATGAACATCTCTATCAGAGCCTTGCCGCTGCTGAATGACTTCTGTGATAGCAAGTTTATGCAGGATAGAGTTGCATGAAATTTTAAAAGGGTAATTGCTCGTTTCTGCAAATTGCTTATGTCTGTATATTGGTAAGTGTAATGCTTATTTTCCACAGGACAACGATTTCCACCCATCATATTTAGCATGCAATTCTACTGCTGTGTTCCATGTTCTTGGTCGTTTTAGCTTTTATTTATTTATTTTTAAACCACAATTTTAGTAGAGCAAAGGAATCCTGATTCAGCCTTTTAGGTTGTGTCCCTCTGCTAGCATGTCCAATACAATCTACTGTATCATCCCCCCTGTGGCTAAAATGCCAAGCCACTAAGCAAAATGTCTCAACTAATTAGGGACTTTAGAGCGAAGCTGTAGTAGTGCATCATGACTAAATTTTCTTTCTTTCTCCTATTTTCTTCTTCTCTGCTGGTCTTGTATTTTAGCTACATTTTCACACCGAAATCAAACAACTAGACACTAGAGTACCGAGCGGAGCAGCTTTGGCAGGAGACTTGATATGGAAAATGTCTTTAATTGGAGCCACAGACATCAGTCGTAATTATCAAGAGTGTACGGTGTTCTTCAGAAATGATGGATTTTACACAAAAAAATGATGGAGTCTCAACAGAATCTCAACAAATGTGCTGGAGCTGAAGAGAAGCAGTAAACTGCATGTATACGAGTACATACTTTTGGAGCTAAGGATGTCATTTGTTTCTTTTATTTTTGGTCATCTGCTAAGATACCAGTCTTTTGTTTAAACGTTGTTGTGGAAAATCTTTTACAGATATTTTCTTTGTTACGGTTGAACACATTTGAGCACATCTTTGCTCTTTCCCACACATTTAGTAAAATCCCACTGGGAGCCATACATTGTTGTAACTAATAGAATTTCTACGCTCTTCAAGGTCTGTTTCAACTCCTGACAGACATTTTACTAGTTCACGTTCTCCGTGCTGCTGCTCCCAGATGCTCAGTGCATCTGATGTGTATTTCATAGCCGTTTACAGAATGCGCTCACTGTCACTTGATGTTCTTTTTTTTATATTTGGCAAGAACCTTCAATTAGGTTTGAGCTGTTTTTTATATCTTTGGAGAGGTGATCCTTTTGTCTCCGTAATGTCTTTTGTTTAGGAAAACAAAGCCACCTGGATTCTGTGTAAACTCCGTCGGGGTTGGATATAGCAGATGAGGATGTATCCTGTTCACGAGGATGTATGGACTATCACAAGGATTGTCAGTTCTCATTTGTTTATTTCACAGCAAGTACTCTGGCGACGCATACTGACTGGCTCTCCTCGAGAGTATCTTGTGTGTGTCAGGCTGTATTATTGATGCAGAGAACCATGTAGAAAGGATAGCCCTCGAGGATGTCTGTCTCTATATGGGGGAAAACCTCTGTTGGCCCCAAATTCTAACCTTCTGAACCCAGCAATGATTTACTGGGCTCACATTTTAAATCTGTATGCCTAATGTGTCAGGTCACTAACATTTACACGTATACTCGAGGCAGGGGATCATCTATATAGACTTCACAATGATTAGGATCATTCTTTTAACTCATTGTGTTACTAAGACAGTAAATCCATTTACCACAACAGCTGCTTTCACAATCACTGGCTTATTAATTTTCTTTTATTATTAATTATTTTATTAACTAATAAGCCAGAAAAGGGAGGAAAGCACATCACAAGCACATCAGGTCTAATGCAGTGTAGTTTTTCAGTTATTAGTTCAAGTGAAACTAATGGAGATGTAAGTTCTTACCAGAGACTCTGACTGCTGGCATTCAAACAAGGCTTGGCTACTGCTGTCCTCTAATAAACAGCATATTACCTCTGTTAGCAGCTTTCACTTTGTCAAGTGCCTATTAAATTTAGGGCTGACAGTAAGCTTTCTAAGGCTGGTTTGCATGCATATTATACCGCTACTTATAACTTTAATGTGGAGGCTTGCATCTTTGGCTACACTGTCCTAAAATTATATTATGATATTTAATATTTCAAGTTATTAAGAGAAACACAGGGTAAGAGTGAGGTGAGCCAGCATATTTTGATGTACTGGATTTCTCCCAGCTTTAGTGAAGACGTCTCTATTCTTCGGTGCCTCCTTGCACGTCTGTGATCTTTCAGCCTCCCTTTTCCACTTTTGCAGTTTGCATAGACGTTTGATAAACCTTACACCAGGAGATGGATTTCCCAGCCAACCTAGCTCTCAAGTAATGGGAATCTAGAGCGTAACAAATGGTGGTGCCAGTAAAGAGTTGGCTCCGCTGGGTGTGCAGGTGGTCCTCCATTCCCCTTGTCAAACCCCCCACTGCTCCCCCAAAGTGGCCATGGAGACTTGAGCAAGATTATTTTGGAGTTCAGGTTACAGACCAGCTCTTTCACTGCCCATTAGTCACACCCCAATTTCTGTGATAAGATTTTTTTTATTTTTTTTAGTTTCCCCTCACATTTTGTAAATGTACACACAGCCTTTCCCCTTCAAATTTGAAAGGTCGTAGCTTGTTTTTATAAATACTTGTCCGCTTTGATTATTCTCATCTTAACAACGGTGCCGTGCCTGTGGTAAGCTGATGTCATTTAGCCTTTAAACGTGAGAACTGCGGCACAATCTCCGCTTGACCTAAATTATGAATAAAAGGTTTGCAGTGGAGTCAACAGGAAATGTTAATTTTGGATTTCAATGGTTTTAGAGTATTTTCCCTTTGATGGGATCGTTGTTTTCTTTAAACCTTACTCTCACTGAGCCAGTAATGTGTATTGATTGGATTTTACCCGCGTGTTTGCACTTGCAAATCAAAGCCTGTGTGTTTTTGTGTCCAGAACAAGCTGCAAGACTTTGAGCAGATTTTTTACAGTTAGCGTATAATGTATAATATTTACAGAAGGAGACACCTATGCAAATACTGTATATCAAATGGCACGCCTAACTGGGTGATACATAATATGCAATATTTAGATAACAATAAACCCTGAGTAATGATTTCGATTTTATGTGGCAGACCAACTTACTGCTTAAATTTGAGTCATATTTTGCCCCAGAGACCATTCCTATTTCTCCACTTGTATTATTCAGTTACTGTTTAGCTGCTTTATTTAAATTGCCAATTTAGTTTAGGTATTTGACATTTAGACTAATTTGCATAGTCACTTAAGGGACACGGGGTTAGTTTAATTCAGCAGTGAACATATTTTTCTGCCATGGTGGCTTGTATTGGCCATCTGGTGACAGAATTTCAAAGCCTTTCCCCTTGGAAATTAGTCACAGGGTTTCCAGAAGACTTATTTTCCTCAAGAATGCATTTTTTTTATGTCTGAGTTAATATATACACTTGTACAGTTTAATGACATCTGATACAGCTGACTTGAAATAAGTGATGATGACATTTTTTTCAAGTCAACCTAATGGTTTTTATGTTTTGTTTTAACAGTGCATTCGGTACTGTGCAAAAGTCTCAAGTGCTGTGCAACAAAAAAGAAAATGGGGAAAAAAGTTGAAACAGGCAAACATATGTTGAGTTGTCTGTTTTGTGTAGATGCAATAAAATTCTTTGTGGGTCAATGTTAAGTAGCTTAACAAACAAAGAATTCCTCTGAAAAGTGCAACGACTGGATTGAAAATGAGTGAAAAAGTAGCCAATGTCCAAAGAAACAACTATAGCTCAAGACTTGAATGAAAGTCTCGCTCCTGAAATGGAAAATATATATTTTTATATAAATGACTATTTTTATTGAATGTTTTCTTAACATTTACTGCTATCAGTGATAATAATATTCACCAGCACGACTGTGGCGATAGACCGGGTCATCCATTAAACCTCTTGGTTTAATCTTTGGATTTCCTAGGATGCTGTCGAACTGTTGTTGGGATACTTACCCCCAGAACTGCCCCAGTGTACCATTCAAGCACGAATGGTTTGCATGGTCATTAAGATCAGATATAATTATAATTAAAAACAAAGGAAGACTTTTAGAAACTGTGCTCTTCCCTTTCTGTAGCTGTTGTTTTGCCAACTGAGCCCTCAAGCATAAACCTAGCCTAGATGTGCAGATAATTGAATAATTTAATAGCATAAATCAGAACGAGAAATGCAACTCAAATACATTTATTTATTCATTATATAGAGTTCTCGTTCTGATCTTCTTTGTTTGTAATTCACCTTTTATTCTAAAATTGTTTATGCTGATGCAAACAGCGCCATCATTGTGGCCACACCTCTGTTGTGGTTACATATGTCTGCTGTATATACCTGAAATATGAGATCATGTCTGAACTGCAGTAACCTCCCTGTCAGGTTTGATTATCAGTTGGACATATTTTTGACTGTGGTCTACAAAGTGTGCTGCACCTGATTGTATTAGAAATGTATTAAAATGCTAATCTTATTAGAGATCCATACAAACAGTTTACATTTAAAAGTCAAATGTGGATTCGTGAGCAGGGTCGCACGTTTTCACATTTGACACATCTAGACTCAAAGGTCACGCTGAAAAGACAAGTGTAGCCTGGTTCATTGGCGCACACTGATGAGAGGTGGCATTTGTCCACTGTGATGTTGTTCTTAATATTTGTAGAATATAACTGGAGGGGCAAAACTCATTAAAGAGCTCAGAAGAGATCTGACCATTTTCTGAGCAGGAAGCCGTTTTATAGGCGAGGACCGGGCAAAATGCATCAGGAAATGCTGGAGGAAATTGCATCACGGTTCACCTAACATTTCAGTTTGGGGCCGTCCGATGGGATCAGCTGCGAGGCTCAGAGCAAACTGATCAAATAGTGGATGCAGTGGCTGTACCTTTACAGTCTAACTTTAAACTATGCTGCGAATCTTAAAAGTCTGAGCTGTGATCACGGTGGCGTGCTGCGTTTGCCGTGTAGTAATACCCACCATGTGACCTCTGCTATGGCTTTGACCTCTGCCTAAAATATGTGAATTCAGCCTGGGGAGGTATGCTAGTACAACGGCGCTTCAGTGTTACCAGCATGGTGTCCCACTTTATGCCACGCTGGTGCCTCAGACAGTGGGGAGCCTTGATGGAATTTAGTAACTCCAGGAATGCTGATCTCTTTGCCGCGCCCAGTGTGAACACTCTAATGCAGAAAACCCATAATAAGAATAAATCTAATTTAATTTTAGATGTGATGTCTCAGGGTTCTCAAGAAAACCTTCAAAATACTGACATTTGGTGTGCAGTTTGATGATATTCCAGTCACTGAGGCTAGTATCGAGTCAGATTTTGGCTGTAAGTGGATTTTATTCATTGCAACTAATTTTTTTTTTTTTTTTAAGGTTGACCGATCTGAAATGGGATTTTCAAAATGATAGAGGACCTGGATATAACGTAACAAATTATTTCAAGAATAGAACGTCTGAGTCTTCTCCTGTTTAAGTTAACCTCAAGAAAGGTTTCAGTATCCTTTTAATTTCTGTTTTGTGTTGCTGATCACGTCCTTGAAGTGCCTGGGTTTTTCCCTCATATGATCCACTGGAGTCTGAGAGAGCCGGCAGTTGCCCTGACTTGAAAGTCCCAGAAGTCTTTGTAAGCTTAGACGTTGGGCTAAAGGCACAAATATAAGTAAGACTTTTACTGGGGAAATGTTTTTTCAGCTGTATGGTACCTGTACAGATTTTCCAATGAAATATGTAAAAAAACAGTCAAACATTAGTAATTGGATATGCTTGGATTTGACAAATTCTCTGTGAGCTTAGGATTGGATGTGCAGGTATTTCCCTCTCGGTCTCCTGGAAAAACTCTTTCTTAGGACAGTTTGTGTGTGTGTGTGTGTGTGTGTGTGTGTGTGTGTGTGTGTGTGTGTGTGTGTGTCTGCCTCAGCCCTGCACTTAGCACTTCTACATTTAGTAAAACTCCCCCTTCAAAAGGTAAAAGCAGCACAGAGAGCTCTGAACATTTTGAAGAGAGAGGGGAAAAAAAAAACCAAACAGTTTCCCCCTGGGGCACTTAAGCTCAGATCTTTGTCGTTATTAGCTTGCTCCTTTAGCCACGGAGTCCTCTTTATATAACGATAGAGAACAATGCCTCAAACCCATTTTGCCTGATCTGCCATGCGCTAGAAATCCCAGAGATAAGTAATAGAAGGTGTAACTCTTAAAAGGCTAAATGGAGTTGAATTGGAAGAAAGCGAAATGACTGTCTTTTTTTCTCCATTAGCACACAGATTAATCCGCTCATTTATTCTCTTTAAATTTATGAGGTACTGATGCTATAATAAGAAGTTTTATATTGAATATTTCATTTCCTTAATTATTTTGGGATAGCTTTCTAGTCAGTTGAAGTCCATTTGTTACTCCATGCTATGAATGGTTAATGAGGAGAAAAGCACTGAGATTTCCAGTAAGTTGTGGAAGGCTTAGATTAGTGTTTATCTTTGGCCAGTTATTTAGTTATACTGTTGGGTATATTTAATAGCACTAGGCATTAATTTATAGGGCAATCATCTTCTCATGCTCATCATTTAATATTTATAAAATATTAGTCCGTCTTACCTCTAGGTCCCCTTTAAATCTAGATGAATTATAGTTAAACAGATAATGATACCTGTAGAGGCTAAGCAATGGCTCCTACAATACCTATTGAGTAATCTAACAATGCTGCAGTAAAAGAAAGACACATTTCAAAATGGTACTATTTTATACTAAATACAAATAAAAAGAAAATAGAAATGAAATTAATTTTTGCTTCTTTAAGCTGCAGCGTGATGATGATGTTATGTTTTCCCATTTTGGTCAACAGAGGGCCCGTTTTATTTTCCTTGTCAGTCAACCATTGCTGGAGAGAGCAACCCTGCATAATGCAAAGTGGCGCAAGTGATGGATTACTCTTTCATTTGACAGGCTTTTCTTCTGCTGAAAGTATGTGTGTGCGTTTGCCGAGGGGTCCACACATGCTAGGTCTAAGGCTGAGGTGCAGCCTTAGACCTAGCATGTGTGCTGTACTCATTTGCTAATATTCCAAATGACAAAAAAATACCTTCGGTGTTCAGTCTCTGTTGTGTACATTTAAACTATCATTAAGTATGTTAGGCAAAAGTTGTTGTGGTGTCACCTACATTGGAAGCCTTATTTAAATATATTTGAATTCCATTGTGGCAATTTCATTGGGTAAAACTACCATTAACACTGCTGAAGCTATAAGCAATCAGCCCAGCGTCACGTATTCGTGCAACAAGAAGGTGGGTGACAAATGAAAGGGTTGGATCACTGCAAATGAAAACATATTTGTCCTGAGTGATCGCTTTTATCTGCGGTGAAGCACTTGTATCGTGATGGAAGTTGTCTTTTCCAGGATGACAGTTTCTCCCTACAAAAGGCCATGAGGGGTCACTGATTGGTTTGACGAGCATGAAAATGATGCAAATCATATCTTATCAGGGTTATCGTGGCTCGAAACAGACCTTTAGGCAGTGACTATATAAGTAGGCAGCAATGGTCTGCATATTTTTGTAGAAATCTGTTCATGTTTGTTATACTTGAGTAAATCAAACCCTATTCCAAAAAAGAGGTAAAAAAAAATAAATGTTATTACTGTGCCGTTGATTTTCCTTTCAGCTCTGGCTAAAATCCTTCTTGGAGTTCTCAGAAATGATGTTTGAGCTCTCCAGATGTGTTTAAGAGACGTGTCAAATCAATATAAAGGCTTATCAAACCTCTTCTGGGGGCACATTGTGACTCGGCGCCTTACTAGGACATGTTGGTGTTTGTTTTGTGTTTTTCCCCCCCCCATTTAATTTGTGGTTTGTTTTCTTTCATAAGTGAACACAGCCTCCTCTAACAGAGGGAATAATTTCATGTCCCTTTTCTTTTTACTCCAGCAACGGGATGTACTGTGGTGCAAAGCAAGCTTCGGGAGATTTCACTAATGAGAGCTATTAACCATGTTGAAGTTGATTTGTGGTTTTGAATGCATCCTGTTGTGTTCAAGTTGTTTTTTTCTAAATGCGATTGGCAAATTATTAGGACAATGAAATGCTTTATTTGAACAAAATGGGTTTGTTCTGTGGAAAATTCCTTCGAAATGCGAGAAGCACATTTCGTTCTGTTTTCGTGTGGCCGAAGTCCAATGCATATTGACGCCGGACATGCACAAAGCCTAGAGTGTATTAGAAAAGCAGTTGACACTTCTCTCCGTTGCCAGTCAGGATAATCATTTTCTTGAGTGCTAGCACAGCGTGCTCTGTTTGAGGTGGAAATTTATTGAAGGAAAGCATCTGGAAGGCGGTCCTGTCAGAGACGAAGTGTGGCCTTCTCTGGCTGGGAGAGACTACTCTGTGGGACTTTTATTGGGAGCTTCTCACTGAAAGCTTTTCAGATTTATCAAAGTCTCCTCGGCGCAGTGCATAGCTGCTGCATCTGAGCTATTGCAGAGACTATTCTTTAGTACATGTTTGTGTTCAAGTCTCTATTACCCGTTTGGATGGCGGCTTATATACAAAATTTTCTCTCGGAAGTGGAAAAAATCTACATGATTAATCTGAAAAACTGCTGTTCAGAAATGATGGCAGTGTGTTGCATTTTGAGTAAAATGTGGAGTGAAAACAAGAGTTAGAAAACATTCAGGAGCAAATACTAAGAGGCGCAGATATCCGTTTCTCCATTGACAACATCTTCACAAAATTGGATGCGTTGCAGAAACAGCTTGGATCTTTGCGGACAGCCTGTGAAATGTAACACTGCTGAACAGCTGGTCACAGCACACCACAGCATTGCTTTCTCCACGCTGACTTTTTCTATATTGGAAAACAAACTAGGCTGCTTTTGCTATCACTCTCTCCACCTACACAGAAGGTGAAACATCTAACGACATCCTGGTCTTGTAACCTTTCAGTAAACTTGCAGGAATGTGATGGATGGATGTTTGTGCGTGGGTGTGGGTGTGTGCCAGTAATGAGATGACTAGCTTTTCTAAAAAAAAAGAAAAAAGAAAGAAAAAGAAATGCATGTGACGGTAATCTCAGTGGAATGATCATTGATCAAAAAGACAAAAAGAGGTCGGAAAATTAGACCAGAGGGAGTCATACAAAGGTGAGAAGAGACGTGAAATAAGCTATGTATGCTTGAGTGGATGACATTGAAGGTCACCTGCTGTGATACCTTTGGATCAGTGAAGCCACTATCTATATCATTGATTGCCAATTTACCCTTTGCAGTTGCAGAGATGCATTCACTTCCCTGCCTTGCATGCCGTGTGTGACCCTGTTTATATGCCTTTTCACCCAGTGGAGATCATCTTAGTGTTAGAGCAGCCAGTACAACTCCTCGGGAGCGCTGTGCAAGAATTAGGCATGCAAGATGAAACAGTATAAATGATGCAATGTCACTCGGGCTCGGTATTGCTTCTCACAAACATTAGCGCTTCTCATATTGCATATTTCACCCAAAAGCAACTTCTCTGAGCCACCCGCTTCTTTGCTTTGCCTGCCACCCCCATACCCCCTCACCGAGTGCCATATGCAAGGAAGTCATACTCTGGAGGGGTTCAAGGAGCACAATAGGCTAGAGGCTAGAGAGGGGCCACAGCTCTGTAAAGTGCCTCAATGTCGCTTCATTTCCCCATTTTAATTGGGCTATCTAAATGCATCCCCGGTTTGTCAATACCCGCCGGGGTCCCAGATAAAAATGATTTGTCTCATGCATTCGGCGGCATGCTCTGCTCTTCCCCTTAGAGAGCGTGCCCCGCTAGTTGTCAGCAGCACAGTGTAATGGAGAGCTCTAGTTGTTTTTCAACCAGTAGTGAGAAGAGAGGTGCTTTCCTGTAGAAGTTCCACCCTTTTTTTTTTTTTGTACTTTGATTCTGTCACTCAGTAACAGTAAGCATATACACCCAGCGCTATGGAGACGTTACAGGGCAAAGAGACACAGGGACATATGCACAAATTCACATGAACTACATAACACGGACCTATAGTTGTACAAGCACGTACACACGCCACTACCCACTGAAGGTCAGCTCCATGAGACCAATCTTATCTGTGTTTTTATGTGCTCTGTTTTCCAGTGTCCTTGTCTTTTTCACACCTCCTGTTGCCATGTACCATCACCTACCTCTCAGCGTTGGAGCCAGTGTTATCTGCAGACAGTCTTGAGAAGAAAAAAAAATCAGGGCCAAAAGTGTGTCCTTGGTGGTTCGACTGTTAGTCAGAAGTCCATTTTTATTTATTTTCGTGTGGCAAAAGATAAATTTCTGCTGCATTTTAAAGCTAGCCATTTTGTGGTTTACTTACTCTGTGCAAGAGCTGATTTTTGTTTTTTCATCTCTTAGCTGATGAAATAATATAATCAGTTCGGTGACCTCACGTGTAGTTAGTATATATTGCTTCTACATGCTTCCTGCATATTTGTAAGTTATGATATGAACCGTGTATGTAACGTAAATACCGCAGCACACAATCTGGGGTTGAATTAGCTCACAGTCTAATGGCAGTAACCAAGCCTCAGTAAACTGTGAACTGGACTGGGAATTCTAAACTAACAGGTGTTACCCAGCTGT
Source organism: Benitochromis conjunctus (assembly GCA_015052645.1). Classification (NCBI taxonomy): domain Eukaryota; kingdom Metazoa; phylum Chordata; class Actinopteri; order Cichliformes; family Cichlidae; genus Benitochromis; species Benitochromis conjunctus. The sequence continues at coordinate 60,440 of VOQK01010677.1, read as the reverse complement.
GCTTTTGGGCACGATGACATAGTGCTAGTCTTAAGAGCCCATCAGCAGCAGCAGCACACTGACTTTCACAGCTCAGTGTTTACGACACAGGTCAGCATTTTTTCACTGGCACGCAGCCACAGTTCTGTCCATCAACTGAATGGGAAAATACACCACATCTGTTTGGAGTCCTTTTTAAAGGATTTTTAATTTTTGTGCAGAAATTATATGTTTAGATATGGCTACACATCATTTTAGACTGCAGTGTTTCAAAATACTACAAATATGTCTTATTTCTATAATGCCGTGGTCATTCATTTGCTCGGTGCTCTGCTTGGATCTACACCAAGAAACTTACCTCAAAGCAGAGCCCTGTTAAAATGTTTGGGGAGACTTGTTAGATGGTGCAGACAGATATATTGATAAAGCCCAGGGCCAGTGTGATTCATCCCATCCTGCAGCAGTCAGCGCAGCATCCCGTCAGATGAATGAGGGTACCACAGAGAAGCTGAGTTAAGATAGCTTGATTCATTTGCTCTTCACCTGCAAATAATCCTGGAGTTGCACAACAGATTTTATG
>VOQK01010663.1:17852-43562 GCA_015052645.1 Benitochromis conjunctus | reverse complement strand
GGCAACTGGTAGATTACAGTCATAGCAATAGTGGCTGAAATATGTGGTGCCAACTGATAATTTGCGAAGCAGGGAACAGTAGGTTGACACATGTAAGTGATCGTTTCCAAAACAAAATAACAGTCGTACAGCAGACAAAGTTTTACGCTGAGCTGAGACAGCACATAACAGCCGGCTTTAGCTTGTTCCCACCCACACTGTGCTGCTGACTCCAGTTAGAGATGCTGGTTTATAATTCCTAATGAAATGCTTGGTTCTGTTTGATAGCTATGCCGATGAAGTTAGTCACGAAGCCACCCTATAGATTATCCAAATTTCCGTTATTCATTACTACTTTATTAAATGGCAACATTTTCGTAATGCCGTAAGCTAATTTCGAACAAGCAGTGAGTGATGTCCCGTGTCCGTGTCTTGAGCTCACTGAGGACAAATGTGGCAATTTGTTAGAGACAGAAGATGTCTCAACTTTATGTTGATTATGTACTTCTCTTTCTAGGCACAAAAAAAATCTAATTTTCTAGGATGCCATTATAATTTTGATGAAGAGCATTTCATTACCTGTATTATCTGTCTTTACTGACGTTTACATTGTCGCTAATGCCTTGGCCTCATCAAATATGCATGAAAGGAAAGTCAGTGATAAACAAAAACACAACATGGAGGAGAATATCTGAGTAGACAGCAATAAGACCGTAGATAAATTATGTGTTTATTAGTCAGTATTTATGTTTGGTAGAAAAGGTTATTTCCTTTATTCTGGATAAATGGAAAAGCAGCCTCTAAGAAAGAGAGAAAATATGACTGTCCACACTAATGGAAATGCTGCAGATTCAGATGGTAGAAATGCACAAAGATTGGATCAATAAAGCAATGTATATTATAAAATAATCCCAAAACAAAGCAAGGAAAAAAGCATTCCTCTGTTACTGAGCAAAATGTCTGTTTATTATTGTTTTTATTAGTATTGAATCCAATTTGCTGCATTGTTATTCATCACATTTCCGCTGCGTTGCATAAGATCTGTTACATAATGAAAGCAACACAAAAATAGATGTCTATTATTTGGCTGATGGCCATAAGTAGGAACACTTTTATTGCAAAATAAAAAGGAGCTGCATTTAGGATTATGTTAATGTTGAAACAAAGTCGATTGCATGAGGCGGAGGGATTTCTTGTTTCACAAAGGTTTTCTCTTTCTTTCTGCATCAAGTCGGATGTGTCATATTTTAATGACTGTGTCCCTCACTTTGAGCTGTGTGAGCTGCTTTTTATGGTTTACGTAAAGATTATTGTTATAAGAGAAGTCATCCGGGGCTTCATTTGTCCTGGGTTGTCCCAGATTGTCCTGGTACCTGTATATTTGATTATTTCATCCCCTGTTGTCAAATATCTGCAGAGACTTGCTAATACTTTTTATGTGTTCCTGATATTATCTGTTCAGTCATTCAGTTCATTCTAAAAAGAAAATTTTAAAGTTGACTTTTGACTAAAATGTCATTTAGTTTTGACATCTAAGTTCTTTTGGTTTTAGCCAACTACACATTATAGAATATAAGATTGTAGACGGCCAAACCTAAAGTCGATGCAGTGTATATAAATCATTCAGTAAATATAAAGTGTCAGATTTTTCTCCTGTTTTTACTGGAGAACTTTGCTCTAATGGGTTTACGTATTATTTTCCCTTGACTCTTCTTTTCCTCCTAACTGTTAACATGTTACGTTTTCATGAGAAACAAATGTGGGAGCTAGCTCCACTGTTTCCCCGAGGGCGGCTGAAATGTGTTCGTCCAACATTACTACACAAGGAGATTAATTCTGATTGGATCACTTTCAAACTCATCCCGTATTTCCACAAAAATTGCAGATGCTCTGATCAGTAAATATAATAATACCCGTGATTGTTAGTGTTACATTTTTAGTCAACTTTAAGGGTTTACACCAAAAGTGTTGCAGTGTGCTGCAGTCATGCAAGAACAGGTGATGGGAGGTCTTGTCAGTTACATTCAAGATCCTTTATTTGTCACGTTCATAGTTATGCGAGTACAACACGCAGTGAAATGTGACCTGATACACTTCTCGACTGCGCAAAAAGAAAGAGAACATTATATACAGTGAGTGAATATGTACAAAGAGGACATTATGTGCAGCAAGTGAGTGAGTTATATACATTGTTTTATTTTATTTATATAATCTGGAAATTTAAGTTGAAAATCTGAGAATGTACATTGTGTGAAGTGGGGTGTTAAAGTGTCGTGTGCCGTAGTGAAGCCAGAAGGATCAGGCATGATATGAGAATGTGGTAGCAATGAGTCCTGTCTCAGTCACTTATGGATGATGGGGGTCGGGAGGGGGGCATGTCCTGATTTAACACACGGATGGCCTGAGGATAGAAGCTCTTCAGCCTCTCTGTTTTTGCCCGGATGCAGAAGTTGGAACAGTTTGTTGCTGGGATGGGACGGGTCCTTCCATATCTGAGCTGCTCTGGACCAGCATCTCCTGGTGTAAATGTCCTGTAGGGAGGGGAGAGCTGGCCTGCAGCAGCGTTCTGCTGTACGGATCACTGTCTGAAGAGCTTTTTGGTCCTTAACATAGCTGTTCCCATACCAGGATGCGATGTTCTGCGTGAGGATGCTCCCCACAGCGCCTGTATCAAGGAACTAGTTTTGCTTAGTAAGAAGCTATAATATTAAAACATGTTTTACTTATTGCTGGGTGTAGTGCCATATTAGCTCTCACTTTGACAGGATTTAAAAATAAAATCAAACAGCAGCAGAATTTTAATGAGGGAGAAGAGGAAAGTAAAATATGCTGTCACATCCATCACGGGTGGTTTCTACTGGCGGATTTGTGTATGTGGCGCATTAAAAATCTGATATCTCCCGATTCTCACAAGTGTGATCAGAAACATGGCAGCAATGAAAAGTGAACCATCTTATTAGAAAGCACCCTGGTAGCTGCTGCTCATAATTCCATCAAGCTCATTTGGAGACAATAAATACAATAAGGAGTCTTTTTTTCCCCCCTGAGTTCTACAGAAAACTGCTTGCTTTCTCCCCTCCATCTGCTGTCTGTCAGGGAAGAAATAATGCAGATCTTATTAAAGACAGCTGCATTTTCTCAGTGTGCAAAGCATCGTTGAAAAAAGTGGTCCTGTGGTCTCGGGGTCTCGTGGATCTTCATGGAGCAATGACCTACAGTTTGCAGCCAGTTGTAAAGCAGCTGGGATGAGAAGTGGCACCTCTGAGTGTGAGGCCATGGTTCTGAGTCTGAAAAGAGTGGCATGTTAAATCAGGGTTGGGAATGAGTTGGTGGAGGATCACAAATGCCTCAGGGTTTTGTTCACAAGTGAGGGAAGAAGGGAGTGGAAGAGTGGCAGGCGGCTTGGTGCAGTATCTGCAGTATTGCGAATGCTGTACTGGTCTGAGTATGAAAGTGAAGCTGTTGATTTACTGATCGATCTACATTCCCTCCCTCATGTATGGCTACAACCTGTGGGTAGTATAAGCTTCCTGTGAGGGCTCTCCTTTAAAGATAAGGTGAGCGTCCTTTCGATTTTTAAAAGCACATATGAATAAACAAAGTCCTAATAATGTTGTCCTTTAGGTAGTGTAAGGGTCAAGATTGGACAAAACAATGGTACGTGCCATCACTGTAGACGAGCAGAATACTGTTATGGTCCTTTCACAGACACATTGGGCTTTTCTTGGGCTTTAGAAAGTTACTTTTTGAAAGTCTGCCACAGTGCCTACGTGTCACACTGTGACAGCTTTGGAATAATATTGTGTGAATTACAGCCACTGTTTCCTGTGTGGATGCAGCCTGTTCGGTATAACAGGATAAATCTTCTCCCGCCCAATGTGACTCGGTCAGCAGAGTTTGATTCAGGAGTTCCTCTTTTATTGTGTCTGGCCCTGGGCGGGGTGTTGTCATTGTAACATCCTTCCGTACAGGACCTGACGTCCATGATTCACCTAACCCTGCTGAAATCAGCTCTGCCATGAGTCATCCCCCGGCTTTATTTGGTTAACTGCTAAGTTCACAGATTTAGTTAGGTAAATATTAATTTGCTAATGCTTTTGTGATAAACTGACAGAAATGAAGAGAAGAAAAGCCAACGTTGAAACATGTTTGAACATTGTTCTATTAATATTGCATTTTAAGTTCCACAGGTGGTCATTGTAGAATGTCTGTATGATTGTTATTAGGTTACTTAAAAAACAAACATTCAGTGCCAAATAAAAGGCATCTCAAAATCTGTGTTTGGATGTCTTTTTACTTATAAAGCATATTCACTTGTGAGTCCAGCCCAAGTGTTTTAAAATAGTCCTTTGGTGGCTTCAAACTATATTGATTGATTTCCATGGTTTAAGAAAAAAGAGCAGATTCCCCATTATCATTAAGGACTGTAGTGGAGACCAGATGCAGGTCTGCTGGGTTATTTCCTGCAAGAAAAATTGCAAAGACACACAATCCTGTTTATATCAGCAGTGCTAAGGTGAAGCAGGCTGTGGAACTAAACCTTCATCCATAGTTCAGCATTAGTAATAGCTGTATTTTTAATACAAATGTGGATCAATATGGATATGAAAGCCAAAACTGAAATAGATTTTGCTTATATCATGGTCGGGTTTGTCTTAATAGTATATATTTTTTTAAGGTTTCACACTGTCAACTTGCAGACCATGTCAGATAAATCACGCTATCTACTTACACTGTTAAGTAAGGGTAGTAAGTTCAAAACTAAATTCATTGCCTTTTATTGATTTTTTTTTTATGCACCTTTCATTGTGACCTTTTGTTGCAGTTACCTGTTTTGTTTTATTTTTATTTTATTTTGTCCTTGGAAATAATCTGTTGCTGGTAGGCCAGCTTTAGAAATGGTGCATAAACTGTGTCATATTATGTAACATGCCATTCCTGTGTAATATTTAGACATGGATTGAGCTTGAATTTAATTGGCTATTTGAGTTACACTTCACTTATTATCCATGGATTTGATGTTAATGTGGTATTTTAGAGCTCGTTATAATTGGTTGTGAGAAACTGGACTGGTCAATCAGGATAAAGCACATCTAAATGCTAATGGCTTTTTCTTTGTCTTTCTTCCTCCATTAGATTCATGATTTCCATTGAAGAATATAACAAGGGTTTGAATGTATTTAGTAAACAACTAGGGTAGGGCCTTTATCACTCTGGTACTTTGTGTTAGCGTTGTATAATTACAAAAGTATATAAATATGACCGGATAATTGGACTGGTGCTGATAACTTCACACCATGCATGTGCCACTGTTTTAAATGTCAGCCTTTGTCATGTTACAGATTGAATGGTGTGGATTTTTCACCACTGATCTTTTTCTTCTTTTTTTTTTAAGTGGGTTGTTTTTTTTTTTAATAGGTGCTTTTAATAGAGTTTGTTGATTTTACTTTAAAGAATAACAGTGCGGTTGGGTGCCAGTTTTCAGGTTTTTGGTTGTTTGCATTCAGTCCAGCGTGAAGAGAATATTAAATAACCCATTTTAAACAGGTGATTTAATATTGAACAGACTGAGGTATCTTACTGAATGCTTATTTTGAAAATAAGTTTCAGTCACGCCCCAAAGTCTATGAACTATGCGTGATCTTGACATTTTTGTATATTTTTTTCATTTTACTTGGTTTTGCCTTGAGGCTTTATACTTTGATTTTGTGGATTTCAGTCTAATTTTCAGCAGTGAAACATGAAATGCTGACAGTTAAGAGTAAATCACTCACTGGCCTTATAACACATTTTCCATAGCCTTCAGTTTTCCTTCATTGTCATCAAATTTTATGTGAATATGTATTGGAAGAAGCACTGCATGTAGTAAAGTGGTTAGCACTGTTGCCTCACAGCAAAAAGGTCCTGGCCAAGGCCAGTCTGGGGCCTTTCTCTGTGGAGTTTGCATGTTCTCCCTGTGTGTGCGTGGGTTCTTTCTGCACACTCGGACTTCATCCCACAGTCCAAAAACATGCATGAGGCTCGGTTAGTTGGTAAACCTAAATTTTGAATAGGTGTGAATATGAGAGTGAATGGTTGTGTGTCTCTTGTGTTAGCCCTATGACAGATAGGCAACCTCTCCAGGGTGTACCCCACCTTTTGCCTTGTGAAGCTTGGATAGTCTCATGGGATAGAAATGGATGGATGGATGGATCACAAGAGCCACTGGTCAGACTGATCATGTGTGAACTCTGCTGAATCACATTTTCCATCTAAGTAAAAGTTCATAGAATTTTGATTCAGTAACAACATAAGTGACTTCATTTTATTTAAGATTGACTCAAACAGTCCATGATAATACAAAAATAACCTGTTTCAGCTCCCACTGCTTCTGCCCCTTGCCTTTCTGAGTCTTATAGGCCCATTTTTGGGTTAGAAAACAGATCAGCTCCCTGTAGGATGGACTGACTTAGTAGAGAAAGTTTGCCACCTAATGGAGAAATTGAAATACTGCCTTTCTGAATCATTCTCTCCCTCCCACAGATGATTATTTTTTGTTTTTGCTTCTTCCTTTCTTCCTCATCGTACTCTTTACCTTAGTTCAGCTGTCAGTGTTACCAGTGTTGCATGAATGATTGAACTAAGAACAACTAACTGAACTAAGTTTAATGTATTCTTTTCTCTCCTGTTGTGTTTTTCAGGTCTGGGGTCCGTCACGTTTGAATAGTGTCATTCATTGTTGATCTGCAGATACTCCCTGTAGTTTGGAGCTTCATGGAGGGATTTCCTGTCCATTGACCTAAAGGGCTGACTTACTGGACCCGCAGCCATGTCGGCCTGCAGCACCTTCACAGAGCACGTGTGGAAACCAGGCGAGTGCAAGAACTGCTTTAAACCAAAGAGTTTGCACTGTCTAGCTCAGAGTAGTGGAGGGAAGCCTCCTTCTGAGCAAAGGCCTCAAACGTCCCAGCAACAGAACCTTCCAGCTGCTGGTGCCAGAGCCAACCCTAACCATACCACCACCAACTCTCAGCGTACTGGCAGTGGGTCTGCTCGCTCAGGACACTTCCGTCCACCTGTGGCCAAGAAGCCAACCATCGCTGTTAAGCCCACTATGATGCTGCCCTGCTCCTCTGCAGGACTTGATTCAGATGGCAATCTCCAGCAACCACCAAATGTAATGGAGCAGGGGAAAACATCAGCCTTCACAGTTTGGAATCACAATGGACTGAACCGCAAAAGACCTGGTGGGCCCAGCAACAACAATGAAGGAGAGGATGACAATGATGAGATTGAGGGTTATGGACCCCTTAGCCCAAGGACACCTAGTGGAAATAACAACAACAGTGGATTGACAGATGTGCTTAAAGAGATTGCTGGTTTGGGCCCTGGTTCTAGTTCGCCACTTTCTGGCTCAAAGGACTTGTTTTGGGGTCGAATCAGTAGTTCATACCGACGATCCTTAGAAAGAGGCATACCAGCTTCAAGCTGCCTGGCTATGGGAAGTAGTAGTAGTGGTGGTGGTGGTGTTGGGGTTGGGAGCACTGCTCAAAAACGAGTATCCCTTAGCGATAGTACCAAGGTCATCAGCACAGAAGGTGGTCGCTTTTGTTATCCGGACTTTACAAGTGAAAGTGAAGATGAGGAGGATGAAGATGAGGAGGAGGAAGACACTGAAAGGGATGATGATGAAGAGCACGAGAGCTGGGATGAAAGCGATGAAGAGTTGCTAGCCATGGAAATCCGTATGCGAGGACAACCACGATTTGCTAATTTCCGTGCTGCCACGTTGTCTCCCGTTCCCTTTGCTGCAGGAAAAAAGTGGAATACCGTGCCGCTTCGCAACCGCTCACTACAGCGAATTTGTGCGGTGGACTATGATGATAGCTATGATGAGATCTTAAATGGCTACCCTTCCGTGGATTCCAATGGAGGTCTCATTTCCTACGGACCTCACGATATGCAAGGCAGCGGCTTCCTGTCAAATTCTGAGTCTGCCACTTCTCCCGAATCATCGTCATCAATACCGGAGGATTCTCGAACAACATCCAGCAGTGGTAGCAGTGCTAACTGTGTCCTTCGAAATGGCTTGCATTCTCCCACATTTTGTAAGCCACCTATAACCTGCACTTCTTCTCCAAAAAAAGAGCCCATCAGCAGGGCACTGAGTCCACTAAAGGTAGCTGAAACACACAAGGCTGTCCTGGCCATCAGATTAGAGGATCAGGATGGCAGAGAAGGCATGCCAATGCCCCAAGCCCTTCCTGGTCAACCAGTCACTATAAGTTTTAGTCCCACAGAGGAGCAAGCTAAACCATACCGTGTAGTAAATTTGGAAAAGTCATTGATCTGTAAGCCTTACACTGTAGTAGATGTCTCAGCATCTATGGCCAATAAAGATGAACAGATTCCAGATTCTTCTCAAAAACCCAAAAAACAATCAATGCCTTCGAGCCCTACAACATCTAGTAGCACTCCTTTAGCCCAGGCCCTAGCTCCAACATCCCCAATATCTGTGTCTTCTCCTGTGATGCCAACATCACCTACTTCTTTTGCTCTGTCAGGTTCATCCCAAAAGAAGATTGGTAGCATACGTTACCAAGAAGTGTGGACATCAAGCACAAGCCCTCGCCAAAAGATATCTAAAGTAGATCCAGGGGTTGGAAATAATCCTGGCCCAGCCCTGATCACTCAACACTGCAGTCACAAGTCAGCTCCCACTTCTCCCATTGCTGGGCTATCTTCCTCTCGAACTGTACCTGTGAAATCCCCCAATTTATCAGAGATAAAGTTTAACAGTTTCAATAATGCAGGCATGCCTCCATTTCCCATTATTATCCGAGATGAGCCTGCTTATGCCAGTAGTGCTAAGAATGCTGTCAAGGTACCTATTGTTATTAATCCAAGTGCATATGATAACCTAGCTGTGTATAAGAGCTTTCTGGGACTCAGTGGGGAACTACCACAGGCAAAAGGGTTGGGTAATAGGGTAGCCAGCCATACTTATGAAGAGATTGGCTCCTCTGAGAGTGTCCAGTCTGCCTCAACAGAGAAAACTCTCTCTGGTAGAGGACTATCAGAGCGAGCCTCCTTCGAAGAGACAAAGGTTCCACTTGAAGCAGTGTCAAACGCACCAAATCTACAACCTAGAACCACTACACATTCTTGCACTGTGACAAGCACTGTAATGGGCTCCACAAGTGGGGCATTCTCACCCATTACATCAACAAATTCTCCTGCCAATTCTGCCATTACTGCAAATGCAAACTTACCTGCAGCCAGCTCTACTGCCAGTACGGTTACACACACTTATAAGACAGATGGAGATGCTGCTTGCAATAAAGATGATAATACAAGCTTAGCTTTATCTTCTGGGACAGTTGTAAGCCATAGGGAGGAAGCCAGTGCTGTGCTTTCACAGATTGTGGCCTCCATCCAGCCTCCTCAATCTCCTCCGGAGTCCCCATCAGCACAAGCCAAAACTTTTAATTCCGATGAACTATATGCCCTCCCACCCGATGCCATTAAGGAGACCCTTCTTCGGCCCAAGTCTCTCTTTTCCCCAACTGATGGCTGTCTTTCAAAGTCAAAGAAAGACACAACCTCTAAAGTTTTGTCCAAGTCTCAGAGTGCCTCTGCTGCTGCCCCACTCTCAAGCCCCCAGTCTGAGCCTACTGCCCCCTTCCCTCCACCAAGATCTACATCCTCTCCTTATCATGCTTCTAACATACTCCAGAGACATTTTGGAAACTGGACCAAGAGCTCTGCCTCCAGTTCACCAGTGCGACCTGGTGAAGGTGAAGTGAGTCCTGGAGGGGAAGGGAGGCGTATTTTAGCAGAAAGCTCCAAACCTAAACGCTGGATCTCCTTCAAGAGCTTTTTTCGTAGGCGGAAAGACGATGACGAGCAGAGGGAGAAACTGGAGAGAGAGAAGGAGAAGGGCAAGCTTGTCGGGCTTGATGGAACAGTCATTCACATGCTTCCACCACCACCAGCTCAAAATCAGCACTGGTTCACCGAGGCCAAAGCAGAAGATCCCACCCAGAAACCAACCATTATCTTCACCTATAAGCCAGACACTGGCAGTAGCCACGGTGATGGAGAAGGAGAACTACGGGTAGAGGAGTGCAGAGAAACTACACTACTGAAACCCGAAGAAAACAAAGATACTAGGCCTTTGAATCCAGGCAAAACAACATCCTCACCTATGGCTGGAGGAGAAAATTGCAAGGATTTAAGGTATTTTAAAAACTTTTTTCATGAAACCAGCATGTGCCTTAAAAAAATGCAGTTATATAATACAAAGAAAATTGTGGTCTAAGTTTTCTATAAAAATACTGAGATTTCTGTCAGAACATGAAACATGTTCAGTAAAATCTCACCACTAGTTATAAGTAGGTTTGCAGATTGCGGTTAACTGAGTTCTATTGTCTTACCCCTCTCAATTCAGCTGCATAATCCTAGCTACGGTGGGTGCTGACAAACAACTCTGGCTGCCGTTCATCTGTAGTGATTGTAGGCTGTCAGTCCACGGTTTACTTCAGCTGACAATATGTATCCATGTCTAGTTACTCCGGAAGAGGCTTTAAAACTTTGTCAAATGAGTCCGATACGAGTCGATATGAGTCAGTGAAGCTCACTTCTGACCGATGATAGCAATACTGAGGTGAGTTGTGGTGAATATCCTGAACCTTTCTGTCAGTAAGACAGACAGACTGCTGTTTTTGCTGCTGTTAGCCGCTGTTAGCCAGTGTTAGGATACTTTCTTTGGATTGGATCTAACATTGTTGGATCTTTACACATAGCAAATAATTGCGTTTTCATATTGTATCAGAGTTTAAACTGTCAGAGGGAACGTGAACTTTTTAGGACACTCCAGCCTAACGTTAGCTTGAATAATGTTAGCTTATAACCATCTGCTGTCATTGTTTAGCTGCCTTGTTGTCAGCTGTCTGGAAACGGGACGGTCACATGTCTAATCTGCTGTCAATTAAGTAATTGTGACAATATCAGGAATAAATAATCATGTTCATCGACGAGGATGATGTTTTATTCAGATGCTGGTGGGGTTGTCACTTACCTTCATGTTTTTCACTTCTTTGATGAAGGAGACCCCTTCTCCGATGATAAACCATATGTGTGATCCTTCATATCTTGAATCTGATGGTGCAGACACAAGTAAAAATTTGCCTCCTTGGCACACAAATGCCTGCAAGCTCTCTTCTCCTCCACCTTTAGCTTACTACATATGTGGCCGATCTCTAACCACATACGTAAAACGCAGTTAGGCAAAACGACGATATCCATCTCGGCTACTGTATTAGCTCCTGTGTATTTTTAACGGATTCATTTCTAAGTTTATGAGAATGCATCAGTTTGTTGGAGGATGTAATTACACACTAATCAACGTATATTTATGAGTGCAATATCCTTTTTGTGTATTAAATAACCTCAAAAACTACTGATTGTACCTTTTTAAGTTTAACCTAAACTAAACCTTGCATTGAATTGTGTTGCTAACAACTGGTATAAAATGTGTGATGATCTCAAAACCAAAAACTAACACAGTTGTGGTGTACAGTATATTATTTACTTAAAGTACAAAAGCAGAAATAATACCAGCATTGTGGGCATTATGACAGAATGTGGGATTTTTTTATATGGGATATCAATAAAGGATAAATTGTTCCACCAGAAAGCAAACAGATTTCAACCCATTGGACATAATCAAAGCAAAATTAATATTTTTTTACCCAATTAGTTGTAGATGTCCATTTTTGTTTAAGACTCTGAGTAGAACTACTAGGAATCTATGACTCATGTTCACGCATGTTTTTCCTGTTACCTCCAGTGACTTAATGAATAATTTTGCATGCTATTGCCAGTATTACCATTACCTACACAGGTTTCCTTCACTGTACTCATGGGAGCTTAATATGAACATGCTCAGCCTTTATCACCTGCTGCTTCAAGTGTCAGGGTTGCTACTCTCCCCGTCATACATATCAGTCATCACAGATTTGAGAGGTATTTGATCTCAATTGGACATGTCTGCTTTCCTACTTACCCAGCCCACTGTGGTGTAATCTCTTCTGTAATATCCTCTATTACCTGCACAGCAGGCTTTGCGCACAGTGCATTCTTTAAGAGTGGCCCTCCGTTTGTTACAAGTCGTTCAATAACACATTTATTAAACCCTACTTTAGACGGAGTTTTCTCTGCAGCTAGTCAAAGATGTGGCTGCATCAAAGCATCAACCATATTCATATGCACTCTTTCACACTAATTAGCCCTCTCAGTGTAGGTGCTGTTTTCTTGTGTTATAATTTCAGGATTTTTCTTTGACCTGCCATTGCCCTCAGTATGTCTTGAGGCAATTTTCCTGCAGTGTGACTAATGGTGCTGGATAAAGATTACCCAGATGGTATCAGATGCATTGTATGTTCTGCACTAAACTGTGAGCTTGTTTGTGACTTAGAATTGAAGCATTGTATAATTTTACATTTAATGTAGTGATGATAAATAGTCAAATAAGCTAAATGTGGCTTGTGCTTTGAGATAATTGCTTTTTTAATATTTCCAAAATTTCGTATTTCTTTACTATTTGTTGACATACAGAAAGTGAAAATGCTTTTGAGCTTGAAGTTCACCAGCTACAATGATTTTGACTATGATTTGTTTTTCTTTCTTTTTTTCAACCTATCAAACACCATATATTAGAAAATATTTTAATAAAAATGTTTTATATTAGAAAATATTCTTGACTTGATTTGAATGACCTCCTTCCTTCCCGAGGTTGCTTTTTTTCTGTGTTTAAATACTGAGTAAAAAAAAAAAGCACATTCAAATTTATTTTGCATAATTGGACCTGCTCGTGGTTTAGAGAATCAGGGAGTCATGTTTCTTTGTTCCAAAGAGATGCCTGGCTGGCTTTTTCAGATCCACGGGTCCCAGATGTAGAAATCATGAGAATTCATTTTTCCTTTCTTTTTAGGGTTAGGGTTAGCCACCATAGACCCCATATGGCCCCTATGGTGGCCCCTATGGGATAGGGTTCAGCCCCTATGTGAAACATACTGTATGTGTATGTGAAACATACTGTATCCCACAGCTACCCACATTATTAGAAATAACATTCCAGAAGTGTTACTTAAGATGCGTCACATCTAAACACAGTTTATCTTTTCTCACCTGATCTCTCAGACATTGGCCTCCTCCTTACTGCCTTTATGTCTATGCCACCCTCATATTGTCCATGTTCAGTTTTTTTCTTTTCCTCCAAGAAAAGAAAATGTTTAAACACCATTCTTTTCTCTGTTTAGTGTAATTTTTCACAGCTCTTCCATGCTTTCCTTTAAAAAGTCTTCTCTTTCGAACCCAAAGCACTGTGAACTTCTAAATATTTCACTCCTCCATCCTGTCAAAAGCTCAGCCCCATTCTGTCTCTTTTCTTTCTGCTCCTCAAGCTCCTATCTCTCGCCTAACCTTATAACAACATGTGCAAGAATCAAATGTGCGCTGCTTCTGATAATATTATTGCACGTCTGCTGAGTGCTTTACAGCAGTGGGCTATATTGGGGTGTGCTCTATATACCCACTGAGAACGCCCAGTACATGTTGCCAATACCTACTAGTAATTAGTCCAAGCAAAGCTTGCACAGAGCACAAAGGATTACTCAAATGAAGTGAGAAGGTTTTCCTCTCCTGCTCCCTACAATGAGTTTCCAGATAATAAGTCCAGTACCTTTCAAAGGTTTTGAGCTATCCCCCATTTCTTTATATTTTGGTAGGAAAATGGAAAACTGCAGTGTTTTATGGAAACGGTCAATCCCATGGAAATACAGTATATAAAGTAAAAATAATTCGAACAAGCTTGAAGTCAGTATTTGGTCTGATGGCCTTTATTCTTTAAGACAGCCTGAACTCTCTTTGGCATGCTTTCCTGTAATTTCTTGAAGTAGTTTTCAGGAATAGCTCTCCTGGGTTCTCGACGGACATACAATGCTCTTCCTTTGGTGTTGGCTAGTGTTGTTCTATTCTCCATCAAGATGATCACACACTGCTTCAATAATTGGTTCTCAGCTAAGTTGTGTGTAGACACAACACAACATAGGTCAGCATTTAATGGTTCAATAAACATGGGTAAAATGGAATGAGAAAATGCAGCCAATGTCCAAAGAAAAACTTTAAAATGCCTTCAGAAATCCTGGAGAGCTTTTGCTCAAGACCACTTTAAAAATTACAAGAAAGTCTTGCTGCTTGTAACCAAGCAAATAAAGAAATAAATGGTGACACAAGGCTTTTTGCACAGCACTGCATATATTCTTAATTTATTGTAAGAATAACAAAGGTTTTTCCCCATTTTTTGCAATGCCTTCCTAAGTTATTAAGCAATTATTTTAAATACTTATTTAAGTGGCGTAATGCACACTTTGTAAAACACATTCATATACCCTCAACTTGCATATGCGTTAAACTAGCGTGATATAAATCCTAATGCTTAATACCTTCAGAAGCTTCTCACCTTTGGTCTAACCGTTCTTCACACCTGACATTGATAAGCAGTCATTTGGGACCTCGCTGTTAAGTTGTCAATTAGTAACTAAACTACTACATTTCTTCACTTGGCGTGTTGGTGGTAGGATGCTTTGTTTCTCAAGGAAAAAGGAAAAGCAGCTACATATTTGTCACTAGTGCCTGAGATTGCTTTCATGTGTAACATAATCAAAGCCTAACAAAAGAATATGCTGAAGTATAAATACACGCCTCACCGTGTTTTAGTGGCGATACTAAAAGGATAGGAAGTATTCATAAAGAGCTACTCTGTTTGATCCCAATTCAAGTTTAGTCAATTCAGTCAGACAGTTTCTTATTTTTTTAAGTTATTGCTTCTGCAGGGTAATCGATTTAAAAGTCTTGTGCACAGACACCAAACACCAAATTTAATATTTGCTTTTAAAAACAGCAACCTTTGCGGCTAATCACTTACTAATTACTTGCTGAGAAATGGTAACTTCCTGTGTCTATATATCAAACACAAGACCCATTTAACAGAAAAAGTGTTTTTGTAGTCTTCTTATAAACCTATAAAACACATCCACAAATAAACCCACATATTATGAACCAGTTCCAGAGTTCATGTTGCTTGGCAGATGAGGGGTTAAGCCTGCTAGGGTTTGGAATCAGTTTTATTGGTGAACAGTGGGTGTGCTCTTCAGCTTTGGCAAACACACATTACCTTAGACAGGTAACAGCGTTCAAAGAGGAAGCAGCAGGAGAGAGAACGAGGAAAGAACACATGCAGAAAAAGACTTTCTTTATTCTGCTCAACAGCCCGGTTTGCTTTACCTAGAATGTGATTCCATCTACACGTTTGTGTTCAGGGTTTCTAGATGGGAAGCTGTGTGAGCCAGTACAGTGGGTAAGAACTTTAAACTCTATTCTGCCGCACACCTTTGTAACCTACGAGCAGCCAGGTCATCTGAAGTCACATTGATACAGCGGGGAAGAGAGGTTTGAATTTAATTTGATTTGCATTTTGGATGAGGCGTTATTCTCCCCTCACAGCAGAGGAGTGAAAATGCACCAAGGCAGCTTTGCGATGTCTGAACAAGTCAGGTCCTGACCGTTGAACATGTAGCAGCCATAAAGGTATTTGTGTCAAGGCCTCTCAAAGTTTACATACCCTGGATGTTTTGTTGATATGGGATTTTGAAGTGGAGATTGGGTTCTTTGTGATTTAGTGCTCTTCTGAGCAGCATCATGGCTAGTTGTAAGCTAATAATAGACCGGATCGGAGTAAAATCAGTGTCAGCTTTGTGCAAAGCAAAAAACAGGGAAGAATAAGACTAAGCTGGCGTGTACAGGCTGAACAGCAGATTTTTTTGCCTTGACAATGTTCTATATGCTGTCTTGGTTTACTCAGCTTTCAGAATGAAGTGTTTATTGCTTCATCTATTCACAGTTTACTTTTTTTTTTGATTCCTTGTTGGCCGACAACATTGGGTTATCTTTTTATTTTAACTGTCAGCTGCTGGTAAGTGCAGAAGTAATGCACAATAGTACCTTGGGAACTATCGATCAACTCTTTTAAAAGAGACATGGAAGGTTTATAGCCTAAAGAGACAGCTGAGACGGATCATAAGTGTGTCACGTCTGATGTTTTCCTCAGACACAGCGCTCCAGGGTGGAGACAGACACGCGAGCCGCTAGGTGTTGTCTTTGACGACTCTCTTTTCTTTCATGAAACGGTCGGATATTGCTCGGACTGCCATGACATGTTTGTTTTATACAATATTTAGACCTAAAATTTAGTTGATCATTTGAGCTCGGAGAAAAGTGTGTCAGACTTTGACATTTTTTTCAGTCATTTTTTTTGTTCTACTTGCCCGTTTCATGAAAGCGTTTAACTTTTACAGTTGTTATTGTCCTCTTTTAAATGAAACCTGTTATTGTATGTTGAAGTTTTTTAAATTTGTGATATAAAACTACACAGTGTGGTTATATATAATTTTTAGCTCATTTATTATGCCTGCCATACACGGGCCTCAAGTCATGCTATGCTTTCGGCACACACAAAGAATACGATTAACTGTGAGCAGCTGTGAGTAAGTGGCTGGGTAGTTGTTGACAGAACAATTTCAGCTTGTCGTGTAGAAGTTTGTTTTAGTTTCAGGAAAAAGTGTTTCAAACAGCTCAAATCCCTTGATGAGCTTTGTCTCTTGAGCTGTACTTTAGGGACTTTTGCTCATGATCACACAAATCATTAGTCATGCCAGTGTGCAATCAACATTACAGTTAAAGGAAATGACACATCTGATTTAGCATAATACAAACATTACTGCCAGCTGGTCCCACCCATGACAATGCCTGCGGCTGTGAAAACAAGTGTGAACTTTTCATGACCTTTTAAGTTATTTTAAAATAGCTTTGGACATTGAATCTTTTTCAAACATTAAATTTAAACTCAAGATAACATTTGACATATACCCCCACCACCATAATATCTAAAATGCAAAGCATTTTACAAGTCTTGTTTTGTTCATAGTTAGTGCAGTTGTTCTCCTACTGCTTTTGACAGGGGCACGAAAAAGTGTCATATACTTCCTGTTTGGATTGCGTGCTGATGGACTTTATAGCTATAGCTAACATACTGATGTTGGCTATAGTGAACCCCCCCAAAAAAGCCGTTAGTTCTCTTCCTCTCTTATAAAGTAATAACTGCGAATATAGTATGCCAAGCGGGTGTAAATATTTGACACTGTAATTTAAAAGCAGAAGAAGAAAAACATTGCTACTTATTGTTTATATTATTAACTGGTTAATAATAAAACTCTTAACTTCTAGAGTTCATGAAGTTATGAAGTTTAAATGATAAATTTAAATTCATTCAAATGGTTTCTGAGTACATGAGATTCGTCAGAAAAGGCAATCCTGTCATAGCACCCAGTACTATGTTGCTATTTACTTAAGAAGACACATACGCGGCACATTGCCTGTACAACTTGCATCTTTGACAGCAACTAGTATGCAGTCTCTTCAAAATATGTCCTGGTGAGTGGAGTTATCACAGTGATTACACAATATGGGTGAATTTCAGATGTGGCCCAGATTTGTCACTGCCACAATTCAGTGGGGTTAGCACATGATGAAGCCATTGTCTGGTGTTGTAATGAAGGCGATTACATATTCACCTATTGTAAGTCCTCCTGAAAAGCAGTGTTACAGCACACAGCAACACACTATTACAAGGAAAGCCGTTGTGCTGTCATGCTGTGCTGACGTAAACATCTCGAAAATACAGTCTTTGGTTTGTTTGTTTTTTATTAATCAAAGAAAAAAATGTTGTGCTAAGAAATATACATTGCTTAGTGTGTAAATAAGCCTTCCAACAAATTGATACATTGGTATAAACTCAGAAATAACCCATTAAAAGTACACAGGAGTGGGTGCCGATTTGTGGAAAACACCATGTTGCCCCGCCATCTTGAATACAGTGTGATAGACGGACATCGTCGTTAAACCTGATCGTGTTTTGTGTACATGGCGAGAGACCAGCCACTTACCTAGTAAGGATTATCTCTTCTTCCTCACCTCAAGCTTCATCTGCTGAAGTGAAGTCAGTCTGAGTCCTACGATGTTAGATCCACTTCAAAGACAGTGGGACAGTTTCACTAACAGCAGCTAACAGCACTGCTTATTGACAGAAAAGTTCATGATATCCTCAGCAACTCACCTCAGTATCACTGTCATCAGAAGTGAGCTTCACACACTCATCCACTCACATCTGAATTTTACAGCCTCCTCCAGAGTAAATATACGAGGATACATATTGACAGCTGAGGTAAACAGCAAACTGACAGCCTAGACTCACTGGAGATGAATGGTACCCAGAGTTGTTTTTCCTATAACAAAGCTCAGTTGACTGCAATCTACTGACATCCAATGGTGAGATTTTTCAAAACCGTACCTTTAAAGTTCTTGGGATTGAGCATCACTTTGTTTTGTAATTCTTTAGTCTTACCTTTTTTAACTGAACTCCAAACTTCATGAAATGTGCATGTTTTTTCCTGTGCCTGCGTGAGTTTCCTTCTGTTTCCTTCGACAGGTTAATTGGTGTTAAATTAGCTGTAAGTGTTGATGTGAGAGCGCGTGCTTGTCTGTTCCTGTGTGCCTGATGAACCGAAGGCCTGTCATGGGTATAACTGGCTTCTTGCTCCATGTCAGCTGGGATATGCTCCAGAAAGTTGTTTTTTAAATTGACGGATGGATTCATTAGCTTATTTTTCAACACATTAGAGTGTTACAGACCCAGAGTAGACGTGTTTAAAGAAAATAAAGCTAAAAAATATGGTAATAAAAAAGGTTAATAATGGCATTTCTATCTGCAAAATATTCTGATCTCGCCTCCTTAAACACCTCAAATCAGAGCCACCTACTGATGAAGGACTCTTCAAAACATGTCATCATACTGTGCTGTGACTTGCTTTGCCTTTTTCTTACACCTTCCCTTAGGCGCCGTATGTGTAGTTGCATATAAAACGCATCAAGCTTCAAAAGCCTCCCACTGACAGCTGCACTGGCTCCAATTTATCACTTGCTCAGGAAGATGAAGTGTGCTGATAGAGTGAGGCACATGCTGATGTCAGAGACTGACCAGATAAAACCAATGTCGTTTGTGTTTTTGTTTATATCCTGAGATGTTAGATACAGTTTCAGAGACAGAATGAATGACAGATTAAAGTCCATATCATAAGCAACTCATTCATCATTCTGCAACAGTATTGTCTTTCCAATAAAAGCCTTCTAATATTTTATTGCTGCTTTTATGAGTTGTTTTGCAGATGTTTCTTTGAAGAGCAAAAGCTTGTCATGAAAAGATTAATAAAAGTTGAGGCAGTCTGGCAATAGGATCAACATACTGATGTCTCAAGCCCTGTAGTACTCAGTAGGAGTTAATACATTTATGCTATCAGTACTCTGTAATACAGCTTGGCCGATAAATCGGTGCGGCCAATATATCGCCCGATTTAAGCTATTTGCTGATATATTGTTAATGTATTGATATAATTATTTATAACTGCCGATAAATAAAAATGTAAAAAGTAAGGAAGCGATAGGAAGAAACGCCCTTCAGCCAGTGTTAATGTTGCATTGCTTGTCCTCCAGAGGGCGCTCTGTAGCTTCCCTGTTGGCAACGTGCCAGCTGATTCGAACAGAGTAATCCTTGTGACAGTAAAACACATTTTTTAATTTTTAAACTCCATCATCGTATTTATTGTGGTATTTTTATAACACAGAGTCACTAACTACACCTCCAACTTTGGTCTCCACTTTGATCTGCTGTCACAGCATAATGTGAAAGAACCACATTATGTCACGAGCTCACACAAAAGCATTTACAGACTTACAAGGTGAAAACAATACCAGCTACTCTGTCAAGTCTGGCAATGGAAGCACTGGGAAAAATACAGTGCAGTCACATGTAGGCAGACCGGTAGATGAAGCAGCTAAATGAGCCATGCCTCTCTCTGTCATGTGCAGCCAGGTGCCAGTCAGTGCCAGCGCCAGGGATCGGGAGCTGCCCAGTGCCACCTCCCTGCCTGCCAAAGTGAATCTGGGGCTGGTGCTTGGGGAGGCAGTGGAGGGCCATGCCAACCAGGTTGCTAGTACAGCCGCGGCCAGCGAGGGCAGCGCCAGCCTGGGAGAGCCTGAGGACGACGGGATTCACTCTCATCATTCCCACTCTCCTGCCTCCAGCCAGTGCAGTGCCACCTACAGCAATCTGGGTAAGAGTGAAAATATGAAAGATGGATAGAGAAGGATTTTTTATTTTTTTTTTAAACTCATGTTTATATTAGTGCTGGAGAAACCTGAAATTTAAAACGATGCCTTCTGTGATGCGTAGGCTTAGTCAGAATGATTGAATTGTCTACATAAGTAGGTTTTGACTGTGTGTGACTGATTTTTATTCTGGATTTGTCACATCACAATGCTCCCAAAAATTGAAGAAAATGTAAAGAAGAAAGATAATCTGCAATTAAAATGTGGATTATACACCAAAATTATTGAATTCAACATTGTTTGCACTTGGCCTAATTAGTATATTAAAAAACAACAGAACAAAACGTGAAAGTATCACATGTAAGTGCTGTCGCTGTAAGCTTACCTAACCGGTGAAGTGGGTTTTTTGGTAGTTGTGGCAGTTCTTTCACTCCTGAGTGGCTGATTTTACTTTCTTCCTGTATCAGCACACTTTCTCATGTGACAAGGCATAATTTATTCTCTGCAAAAACAGCTGGAGCCGAAATCTCGACACATCTTTTCACACACAGCTCGGTGCCTAAAATAACACTATTTATTTATTTTTTAAAGATGTTTTTTTGTTGTTGGAGGTGGGAGAAACTTTGCCCTGGGGTTATTGATCCCACTCATAAAGCTGCTTCAGTTCCTGGTGGTGATCAAAACTGAGAACCCTGAGGACTTGCATAAATCTCATTTTAATCGCAATCTTCCTCTTTGTTTTCTTTTCTCATATCCTGTGTCTCTGTCTTGAAACTATATTATGAGTGATTGATAAGATTGTAATAGGGCTACCTACCTACCTTCGTGCTTTTACAGAGTATAAGAGCATAGACCATGGCTAACCACAGTACTGTTAATGGGATAAATCTGGTGGGGAGTTTTTTTGTTTGTTTGTTTTCTTTTCTAAATCACATTTCTTGTAGCCAAGAAACGGCATAAAAATATCTCTGGATTTTCTCTGAAAATTGTCCCATTTCCTAGAAACAGCAAGACATTGGTAAACAATTGGGAGGCACAAGAACAAATTCTTTGGGGCCTTGATGTTCTTTTTACAGAAAAAAAAAGGGTAAAGGATGGGTACACCCTTTAATGCCCGAACCATAAAATAAGTGCCAGAAAAACTTATGCTCGGTTGGTATTAAGGACCTCAAAATCTTCCAAGAAAAAAACCCCCAGCCTGAGTGATTGTATCAGTGGTTCAGACTGAATCCCTGCTTTCATGTTGTCATGTTTCAGAATTTTGACCCTACCATCTGAATGCTGCAGTAGAAATTCAGACTCAATAGAGACCAGGCAACATTTTTCCAATCTTCTGTTGCTCAAATTTGGCGAGCCTGTGTGAATTGCAGCCTCAGTTTCCTGTTCTTGGCAGACAGGAGTGGCACCCGGTGTGGTTTTCTGCTGTGCATTCAGAGATGCTCTGCTGCATAGCTTGGTTGTAACAAGCAGCTGTTTGAGTTACTGTTGCCGTCCTATCGACTCAAAGCAGCCTGACCATTCTTCTGTGACCTCGGAAGGTTCTCTGTAAACCTTAGAGATGGTTGTGTGGGAAAATCCCACTACATCAACAGTCTCTGAGGTACTCAGGCCGTTTTCTCCATTCCGTTGCTTAGTTTAAACTTCACCAGGTCATCTTGACACTGTCTGCATGCCTAAATGTACTGAGTTGCTGCCATGTGATTGGCTGATATCTGTGTTAACAGGACGTTGCACAGGTTCTTTATCATCATATTCCATGATAATAAAGTGTCTTACTGATGGACATGTTTCATTTCAAGTTTCATAGCTGCTCAGTTTTGCAGGTTTTGTCTCACTGTGACAATAAGCCCGTACCAGGCTTCTATAGCAGAGAGGTAGGCACAGCTGTCGGGGTACTTAACACACGAAGCTCTCTGTGTGTGGGAAACGGATCTCTCTGTGATCAAGTGGCGTATGAGAGAACAAGAAATAGAAACACAAAGTGAAAGGGTTAGAGAGTGTGGGTTTGCACAGCAGCTGCACAATTGAGGCGCCTCGCTGCGTCGTCGCACATGTGGACATGTGATGAGAATTATGGGTCTTCCTGTTAAAGGATTCAGCAGTGACAAAATATTTGTGTTGCTCTGGCACTCTTGTACTAATTATTTTCTCTTTTCAGAAAGCATGTGCAAACTGGGAATGCAGCATTTGCGCGCGTTTGTTTGTGAAGCTCGAAATGCACATGGGCCCCGTGGATGGGTTGTGTTAAAAGCTCCCTGGATGACGCACACAGCGAGCTGCCTGCAGCCTAATTTAACTTTGCTGCATGCTGCTAATGAGGGGCTAGATAGGAGTTTGTGTATCCGTGTTGTCAAACATCGCACAGAACAGCGTGTCATTTCTGTTTGCGAGGAGGAGGCGTGTGGCCTTCCACACACTCAGACACACAAACAAGTGTTGACCTAAGACACACAGCCGCTCAGTGTAACGCCTGCTTTGAGCTTCCTGTCTTTTCCTGCTGTAGCATCGCTTTGCTTTTCACCACTGCGGGTTACATTTGCTGTTCACACTTTTCTTTTTTTTTCTTTTTTTTGTGAGGAATCAGGTTCACGTTTCAAATGAAAGTCTCTCTCTCTCTCGCGTGCTCTCTCTCTCTCTCACTCACTCACTGTCATGCAGTATAGTCGCACTCGGGTTTTAATCAGAGCATCAGGCGGTAGCAGGCAGAGTGCTCGCTGCCTTTAAGTGAGAAATTATTGGTGGGAGCGCTGAGCCTGTCTGTTGGCACGGCGACTCCTCACAGACTCTCAGGGATGGAAGTAGAGAACAGCATTTCATTCTGCCTCCGGGCGCTGCTGCTGCTGCTGCCGCCACTGTTTCTCTAAAAACTTTGAGGTGTTAGTGGAATTGAGGTAAGCTTGTTTCGCTCATTTTCCTCAGTGTTCATCTCTGTCATATATTTATTTTTCTCTGTTCATCAGCCCCCTTGCCTCTTTGTATTTTATTTTATTTTTTAATTCTCTTTCACGCCACCCTCCACTTCTACCACCTCTAACCGCCTACTCCACCGCTCTCACTCCATTCCACCCCTCTGGTCCTCTTTATTCTGCCCACCTCCTCCATCCATCGCTTGCCTCTTGTTAATGTGTCAGAGTTAGTTCGGAGGCAGCTGAGCAGCAACCGCTCTGCTATGGCAACAAGTTCCTTCATCCAGTCAGAATAAAATGTTGACGAATGCTGTTCCCTGGAAATTTGACTGTTCGGCTCTGATATGATATTTTAAGAACAACGGTTGGATCAGTCTCTGCATTTGTGAGTTTTCACATTATATTACAGATATTAACAGTTGGCTTTATTGCCGTAATTTGTGTGTATATATTAGTCACTTGTTGAGTTGTTTTCAGACGGATTGTTGACAGTATGATGTGAAGCAGCAGAGAACTGATATCTGCTGGTACTCAGATTTGGACTGAGAGCAGAAACAGAGCAGTTGGCTCAGACACATCAGGTTCTTCATGTTACTGTAAAAGAAAATGCAGTTATCTTTTTTTTTTATCCTCAACTGATTTTCACTCTGTCATCTTTTACAGATAGACACATGTCATAGGGAGTGTAGTTTAACAGCACTGGACTTTAAATGATTACAAATCAACTTTGTAGTCATGTTTGTGTGCAGCTTTTTTCTTTTTTTTTCCCCCTTTTTTTTGAAGTCGAGGTTTTGCTTCAAGCATGCTGTTAAACTGCTGTCACAGGCCTCTGTTTAATTGAATTGCAATGCACAGATAACAATTTACCCTGTTCCTTTACAGTAGACGCACGGCATTCTGGGATTTAGAGTTGCCACTTTACTAATAGCTGCAAACATTAACAGTGTCATAACAGTGTCTTTTTTTATTGTTTGTATGTAGTTTTAAAGATTTATTTGCTCAATCATACATGCAAAAAAAAAAAAAAATCCCAGTCTTATGTAATTGAGTTAAGTCACAGCCACACTGCAATAAAAGATCCCTATGACTGGAAGTGGGAGACGGCTGCTTTCTTGGATGGATTACTGCAGATTGGTGGAGGAACACATTTAATATATTCGTTCCACGGAGGATTACCAAGACTCATTTACTTTATCCTGACTGCTCTATCTTAAGGCTTTTCCTGCATTCTTAGGATGATGTCTGACTTGCACATGGGGAGTCACCCATACATTTTAACGATGTATAATCAGTAGTATTTGTGCTGCACAAAGAGGAATGATTTGTTCAGGAGGATGCATTTGCCTCAGGGGACAGTCAAAGTAATTTGCTAGAAAGAGGTGACTTTGAAAGACATGAACTCGGGTCTCCCTGGTGAGTTAAAGCCGCGAGTTATCCGTAACCTTACGTGCACACTTTGTTAGCACAACCAGGGTGCTTTGTTCCCATCATTCAAACAGCACGACCCCTGCCGCCTTTTCATTTTATCACACTTGCCTCTGACCCGTGTGCCTCTGCGGTCGTTAACTCCACCGAACGTTGAGGGAATCCAATCAGCCTCCCAACCCTTCGGTTTCTTCCTTCCACCATACAAGCAAAAAAATAAGGTCACATCAAGCCACTTCTAAATTTGCTCTCCATGCTGCCTCTTTAAGCCTCACTACAGAACAGGACTGCAGATTGAGTCGAGCAGTTAGATGGTTAGAGAAGCAGCTTGTGAATTTGCCTTAGGGCCACCAGCGCTATCACATGCTGTCGCACACGTCACCATGTCATTCTCTTGTCCTCAAGAGAAGCAACAAGCCAGTGGGTCTAGCTCTAAGGGTGTGGCGTTGTTTGTGTGTCGAGGGATTTTTCGTGAATTGCAGCTTTTGTGTCGTTTTATTTTTTTCATGTATCCTTTACTGATGTCTGGGTCTTGACAGTCACAAGTTATTAAAACCAGATTTTTTTTCCATGGCAAAGATTTCCCAGCTTCCTTCCAAACCAAAACAACTTGAGAGCGATGTTTCTGTTGGTATTCAGTTTGTTTTAACTGAGTGTGGCGTTAAAATAATAAAAACACAGAGTTGGTGTTGACAAAATATCGAAAGTATTTGAATGAGTATTTGAAAGTATATGTGGATGTGAAATATTAAATCTGTGCAAATGCTTTAATTGACCGTGATTAGGTTTCAGTTATAAAATTTCAGTCTGCAGGTTTTTTTTAGGTAATAAATGTCAGATCAATGTTGTGGAGTGAACAATTAAATTTTTTCATATAAAATCTGTTTAGTATAACTTCTTTGTGATGTAATAAAGTGCGTTGTTAAGCATCAATATCTGAAATTGTGTTTAAGTAAAATTACCCAAGAGGGCAGGGATGTCAAACATCGCGGCCCACATGCAATTTTGACGTTATGTCTCAGATTTTGTACATAATAAAGAAAATCCCACTGCAGTAGATAAAAGAAATATGTCAGCATGATTCTTTGGGCTTAAATCACAGAAAAACTCCCGACATGTTATTGCCAAGATTGTTGTG
>VOQK01010663.1:4709-14910 GCA_015052645.1 Benitochromis conjunctus | reverse complement strand
TTACAACATACATTGAAAGTGACACAGGAGACAAACACAAACAAACAACCTTACATCACAATCACAGGGGGATGATCAAATTTACATAATATATAGAAATGAAAACAATTAGGATTTATAGTAATTTTTAAAAGATATTAATATATATGCGTGCGTGCGTGCGTGCGTGCGTGCGTGCGTGCGTTAATCGCTGTATGTCTGACGGTGTTCATGCAAAGTCTCACCCAGATTTGCCCTCCCATTGAGGAGGAGATATATACAGAGACATATATCCATACATACACTACAATCAGATAGTGAGATTCTAAAATAATAAACAATTCATAATGTTAGACACCTGGCAGAGGTTTCTGATAACAGCATCTTTGCGACTCACTGTTTAGTCTTATGCATTACAACAAACTCGCTATGCGATCTTTGTCCTCACAACGTCTCTGAGTCATTTTGTATTTCAGGGACATTTATTCAATTTTTGACAGTAATTTCTGCAAACGTTGCACATCACTGAAGACAAATAGGTTCAATTTGATCATTATTAATGAACCCACACTATTAATTTTTGGGGGGACAGAATGTTGTTCAACCCCAGACATCTAATACATCATGCTTTCTGCACAGACTGAGTCTGTCTGACTCGGCTTCACCTCTCGCTGTGCTGTGATCAAAGATTGAGAATGAGAGCTGTGGAGGCTGTAACCGCTTTAGGAGATGGAGACACACTCTCAGTGCTGTCTTATAACAGCCTTAGCTCTGCTTTCTGCGTCTTTCAGCTCTGTGTATCATTAGCTGCAATGTTTGAGAGAAACCGAGCAGGACAGAGAGTTTCGAAGGAAACAGAAAATGTTTTTGATGTCTGAGTTCTCCACTGTATTCCACACTGAAATGTTCTCTTTTGTTTTTGGTGTTGCAGAAGGTCACTGTTTGTTTTTGAGGTCTCCCCCAGCAGCCAAGAGGCGAATTCTGCTGCCAGTAGACCCCTTTTTATTTCATTGAGATGAGTCTAATTTAGTTACCATCGAACATACGATGGCAGAGTATATGGGAATTACAGGAAGATAAGTTAAGGTTCAAATATTGACTGATTTGCTTTAAAAATAAATCACAGTAAAACTATTGTTTATGAAAAGACTGAAGCCAACCATGTGCTTGTTCTTAAAATATTCAACCCTGTCCCCGCCTGTGACAGGTTTCATGTTTAAAACCTCTAAATTATTTCCTAAAGCAGCTAAGCATCTTGTTTTTTTTTTTTAACCAAAGTGTGCACTGACAGGGGTAAGGGGTGCATTTCGAGGTGTATTTTTAGCCATGGATCGATACACATCCAATGTTTCAGTAAGCATTTCTGACAGCAGGACAGTGTATGTGACAGAGACTCAAAATAAAGGAAATGACGCTGACGTTTTTGCCGACACTAAAGGTAACAGTGTGGCTCATTTGTGTCGTTTTTGCAGCGTGTCACTGAATCGTTGGTTTATTTCGTGACAGTAAGAAAACTATAATATCATTAAAGTTTCCCGTATGGTTCAGTGCTGGTACATGGACAAGTAAGATCAGAAAATGGCTTTAGGGTGACAGAATTCTCATCTCCAACTCAAGACATTGCACTGATGGTGATTTTTCTCTTACATTTATCTGTACTTCTTCAGATCTGTCGGAGCCAGGTGAAGGAGACCCAGCAGCAGTTTTTCCACAGCCTCGCAGTGAGGCAGAGCCTGCCAGTGCACTTCAACATCCAGCAGGACTGTGGCCACTTCCTGGCCGATGTCCCTGCCCGCCTGCTGCCCTGGGAAGAGGAAGAAGAGGAGGTAGAAGTGGATAAGGAGGAAGGGGGGCCAACAGTAAAGGACAAAGAGGCTAAGATGGTCGATCCGAAATCACCTTCTCCAAATGGGAAGCTAGATGAAGTCCCCGCTGCGGGTCACATGACCACAGCTGGCCGCTTGAGGAGCCGAGTGGTGGTGATCACACGTGAGGTGCCCTTCCAGACAGTGGCTGACTTTGTCAGGGAAGGCATGGGCAGGCACACTCAAAACCCGGAGCTGTATGAGCGTCAGGTCTGTCTGCTGCTGCTGCAGCTGTGCTCCGGCCTGGAGCACATGAAACCTTACCACGTGACCCACTGTGACCTGCGACTCGAAAACCTGCTGCTGGTCCAATGCCAACCTGGCAACCCCTGGAATCTGGACTTACTTGAGCCCAACAATAACAGTAACGGCAGCAGCTCGGTGGCAAGTGCCGCAGCCACCGCTGCCGCCAACTCCACCTGCCCCGCACGCCTCATCATCAGCAACTTCTCCCAAGCGAAACAAAAGACTACTCTCATGGCCACTGACCCCGGCACGCTGCGCGACCAGTCGAGGCTGGCACCCGAAATCATCACAGCCACTCAGTACCGCAAGTGTGATGAGTTCCAGACCGGGATTCTGATCTATGAGATGCTGCACCGACCCAACCCCTTTGAGGAGACGCCGGAGTTGAAGGAGCGGGAGTACACCTGGGCCGACCTGCCACCGCTGCCCGTGAGATCGCTTTACTCACAGGGGCTGCAGCAGCTGGCACGCTTGCTGCTCACCGTTAACCCCTCCGAAAGAATCCGGATGGCCGAGGCGCGGGCCTGCCTCCAGTGCCTCCTCTGGGGACCTCGGGAGGACCTGTTTCAGGCACTGGGCTGCAGCAGCACCGGGCCTGTGTCGGGGGCCACATCGAGCCAGCGCGAGGCCACCCTGCAGAACTGGCTGGACCTCAAGCGGACACTGATGATGATCAAGTTCGCGGAGCGCTCGCTCGACAACGCCTGTGGCGTGAGCCTGGAGGACTGGCTGTGCTGCCAGTACCTGGCGTTCGCCACCACAGAGACCCTCAGCCGGGTGGTGCACATCTTGCAGCAGCCCCAACAGCATCATCCATCTCCGAATGAGAACCAGCCAGTGCACCCAGCACAGAACCAAACTCAAATACATCCAGCACACACCTTCCACTTGACTCCTTCGCAGCCACTCTGAGTTTCTCTGCCCAACTGTTACTATGGCAACAGAGCCAACATATCCCCCCTGTGTGGTCCCTCTGCTGATGTTAAAAGTGTGATGTAAGCTAATAGTCAGCTCCACAGTGCTCAACTAAAACAAAACAGCTGCTTGTGCTGTGTCTGTGTTTTCTTCTCGGCCGAGCGAGACGCTCGTTCCCCTCAAACACCCGGGCGTCGTGATCGGGGTTATCAAAAGCAGAAAAGCGTGCTTTCTGACACTGTGTTCTCAAAGCGAGTCCAAATAACAGCCCTAAAACATTCAAGCTAATTGAAATCATTTTGGCTCTCATCGTCAGTGCCACATATCATGAGTTTTATCACTCCACCAGTACTAAACTGAAGATTTTATCAAACGTGTGAGGAATTATTTTAAGATTTTGTGTTTCTGAGACAAGTCTCCAGACTTGGAGAGTTGTGAGTACTCCGTGTTAAATATCGTTTTCACGCCATCTGTCTACAGGATTTGAGGGAGTGTGAAATGAAATAACGAAGCTTTTACAGTGATGCATATTGATATTCTGCAAGTTTTGTCTGACATCTAAAGGGACGCCACAGTCAGAATTTTAGAAAGAAAACTTTGGAGAAATTTTAGAGTTTCATCCCAATAATTTGACTCTTTGTTACGCGGTGTTGTATAATAAGCAAGTTTTATTTGAATCAGAAAAAAAGGGGAGTGCGGGGGGATTTGAAATGAAGGGAGTGGAGAAAAACAAGTGTTTTTGCAGACATGAGGACGTGGCTAAACATTGAATTTAATATATTTTAGTCTTGACCTTTGCACAGCTGAGACGTCTTCATTTACTCATTGTGCTTTTAGAAATTCAAAAGCCAGTATGAAGTTGAAATTAATAAAAAGATTAAAAAAAATAAATAGTACTCTATCATAACACATTTCTGCACAGAGCTTTGTAGAGGTGGGTGATGAACACTGAGCTAAACTTGGCTTTTCATTTTTGTGTTTTTTTTTTTGTTACGCTTTGAAGTTGGAACATGACTCGACCGCCCTGGCTGCTGGTTTGGGTTCTTGTCGGCGTATGTGCAATTAATATCTGTCTTTTGTTATTTCTTTTGGAGGTAACAGCATTATGCAGCCTTTTACTAATACTCTGTTCCTTTTTTTTTAAGTTGTTTTGTGGCACATAAACTGATCAGTTTCGATTCAATCATGCAACTTAAGAAGCAAAGCAAAGTTCAGCGTAAAGAACTTGTTATAGTGGATGGGATATTTCAGGGACTGCAAAAAAAGTTCTTCTATGTCAATCGTTTTGTCTTGTTGTCGAGTTGTTTTTGAGCGGTTCTGCGTTATGGATGACATTTGCACACTTACGTCTGGAACGCCGGTGCCCCTCGGTGGAGCCCGGAGCACATGGTGAGACTGAGAGAAGTTCCTGTGAATCTGAGGAGCTGGATCTGATGTGTTTTTGCAGCGTGTGGAATGTAAAACGTTTGCGTGGACTGAAACGGACATTTGGTCTCATCTGCTCTACAAATGTGCTTTTTTTAGTTGAACCACTTTGTTTCATATATAAATTCTGTTTTGGAGAGAAACTAATTACACAACCACTGAGACTTGCTTCCATTCCTCCCATCTTGTTTGTCCCCCCTTCCCCCCTTACTCTACCAGTAGGAGGGTAAATCCTGAATCGATGCTTCCTGCTTGTCACTTTGGATTAAACGAGCTCCGTGTTATTGACTTTCCAGTCTGGAGTTAGTAAAACCAAGACATGTACAGAAGCCTCAGCTTCCCCAACCAGTAACACTTTATAATACAGTCCGTGACTAAGGGTGTAATTACCCTGTAATTAAATGAAATTTTAACCTATTTTATTTGAAATTGCAATGTAATTATATTCACATACAAATATTTAAAAGGTCGTATAATAGAATAAGGGGGTAAAACGTTTTTACTGGAAACAAAGAAATAATCATAATGGAAGTAATTTTAAGTACTGCATCATTTCTATGAAATTTAGCGAGAAAAACAAACAATATTTCCCATCTTACATCGTCTGTACTCTGTATTTTTCAGGGCGTGGCCAGAGTGCTTTAACCTTGCCTAATTTCCAGATATTTTTACAGGAAAGCAGACACAAATTACACAGTAAGTAATTCTAAGTTAGAGTTAACTATTTTTAGGTCATGTGTAACCTGTTAATTTTGCAGACAAACAGTATTTTTCTTTTGGACATCATAAGTACGCTCTACTTTTTGGGGTGCATCTGTATTATGGAGTGACTTAACCTTGCCTTTTACACCTTTATTTCATTTTCATTATGTTGACGTACATGTTGATTGTCCAGTTATTCAGTTGTCCCATTTTACTAAGGCTGTACTTAAAAGTACTTCAATTACAGTAAAATGTGCATCTCCTTCCCTGTAAAATACCTAGAAGCTGGGCGTGGTTAAGCCACTCCCAGAAAGTACAGTGTACTTACTATGTGAGATAAAGTTTTTCTATTAAGGTACCAGGAAATTATGCAGCACCTAAAGTGTAATTCTTTCTTTGATTCCTATAAAAACCTAACTTGTTAAGCCATTATTCCAGTGTATCTATCTTGAAGTATTTGTATCTAAATATAATGACATCATCATTTCAAATAAAATAGATTAAAATTCCATTTAATTACAAGGGAAGTGTGTCCTTAGTCGCTGGCTGCGTTATAAAGTGTTACTATTGAATTTAATGTGTTGAACAAATCACCAAAGATATCATAAAGTAATATCTTTATCCCAGAATTTAATACTTGGAGGACTGGTGCTGCAAATTTACTTTATTTCAGATGTGCAAAAACTTTGTGGTCCACGGAGCAAAAAATGAGAGAAAGCAGGTTTAAGTTTGTTACTGTGTTCAAGAATGTGTGTGGGACAGCACTGGCGGCTGTCCTCGTATTCAGAGTTAAGCCTTTATATATTAAATATAGTATAAATATATAAATATAACCTTTATCTATTTTAATCCACACTCTATTTTGTGGCGTACGGAGCACCTCTATTTCTGTCACTAAAGTCTAATAATCATTTTTTTTTTTAAAAGCTTTACTTGATTTTCTTCCACCTTGCATGTTTTGGAGGAAGAACAAGGTGAGTAGTTATCACTGTCCTACACAAAGAATCAATTGTAAAAGATCCCATTCATTCAGTTGCATCCACGCAAAGAACAATGTACAGTATTTTTACTCCTCTTGTAAAGTTACCTGCGTAGGAGAAAAACCACTTTGGCTGAAGGATGACTTTTGAACGCACCGCCGAACCCTAATATTCATCCGCCGTTTGGAATACAGCAAACATTGTTTTCTGTTCCTCTTTCTGCTCTGGTTTTCTCTTTTGCGTTGTTAACTGCCACTGAATCTAAAAACGGAAGCTCTCCAGGGCTTTCTAAGTGTACAGTATGTCTCCTGGCCTGCAGCCATTTATTGTTGTTCAATTTAACCAACAGTAACAGAACAATAAATATATGTTTTTTATATATACTCTTTGTGCTCTGTGTCACTTTTTCTTGATTTAACTGTTTAGAAACGGGAGGATTTCAGTCTTTGAGTCAGTTTTTATTACATTTTTTTTTCTTGGAAATCAGAATAGTTGTTTCCAGTCATTCTTGACCTGAATTGATACAGCCACATCAGCAAAACAAGAATCGCCCTCAAGCCCGAGGCTGATCATGAGCCTTTAAATTATTTACAGTGGCCATTCTAAAACTGGAAACATCATCTTTTTTTGTACTCTGTAAAGAAGTCAGCAGTTTGTGTTTGAATTTGGGTTTTGTTACTTAAAAATCTCATTCAAAGTGATTTTAAGAAATAAACACATTTCTTTTTAAACAAATTTCTGTTTATCCCAAATGTATGTATTGGTTCTGTCTGCTTGCCTACATGGTAGCTGTTAGAATAAGTTTAAACACTGCAAAATCTCCTCCTATTTTTTGCTTTTATTGTAATATGATGAAGCAAAAGTGAAGGGGAAGGTGTGTAAGATGGCAGTGAGACCTGCTATGATGTAGTTTGAAGAATGTGAAACTGGCAAACACAGACAGGAGGCCGAGCTCAAAGTTTCAGAGTTAAAGATGCTATAATTTTCCAAGGAACATCAGAGGGATTACTCAGGTCGAGCAGTTTGGAGACAGTTAAAGTTAAAGAGGCATGGCTGAGATGGTTTGGACACATGCAGAGAAGGGATGGTGGATATATTGGAAGGATGCAGAAGTATGGAGCTACCAGGCAGGAGGAAAAGTGGAAGACCTCAGAGTAGATTGATGGATGGAGTGAAGATTGTATTGACATGCAGAGGGTTGGTGTGACAGAGGAAGATGATCTGCTGTGGCGACCCCTGAAGGAAACAGCTGATAAGTTGTATTTCTCTGCCAGTGTTCACCACCAGATGGCGGCATGCTAAAGAAAAACAGCATGAACCGGTTTTCAAATTGCTTTACTAACTGACTCTGTTTACTAGTGTGTACCACATTCAAGCCACTGAAGCTGTGAAAAGGAGGAAATACCTGCAAGTACACGTATTTAGATTACATAAACTAATGAAACTTCACTTTAAAAAAAAAAAAGTCTTGTTTTGCTCGCACGTCACCTCTTTGAGCAAAAATAACTTTGCAGTTCAAATGAAAATATTGCATTTCCGCCTGATTTTTGAGACACAGTTTTGGCTCATTTGAATCAAGTTGAATGGGATCAAACAGGTCAGTCTGGTGCTCAGAGGATCCTGCTGCCATGGCCTTTGGCAGGCGGTTGGCCGTTCATTCAGGTGAGCTATGACAACACCCCCGAAATTGAGAGTTATTATCATGATGGTAAGGTTCTTAAAGTGTAGATGTCCAAACTGCTGAATAAACAGCTAAATTGTCCTTTATGGTTATTATCTTTTTAGAAAAGTGTTATAGCTATTATTTTATATGACCTTAGCTGGAATTGACACAGTTTTGCACAACTTTTTGCAAATTCAAAAGTGGATTTTGCAACTTTTTGCAAATAGAAGGTCCTTGAGGTGATTGTGTGTACATTAAAAAGGATCTTTTATGATTTTCTTTTTTTGTCACGTGTGTTCCAGTGATGGATGTTCATAATAAACGTGGGCATGAGCATATGTACAAGTAACTCACATAAACTGGACGTCATGGTTTCAATCTGCTTCAAACATAGTTTTAGATTAAAAAAAATTCTAATTGTAGCTCTTTATGATGTTGATTAGAACTGAGAGCCTTAATAACCCGCACTCTTAGAAAGGATCTTTTTTTTAATGAAAAAAATGTGTTGTTACACATTGTAACACATGTAAAACAAAAAGCATTTCAAAACAACACATGCTGTATCAAGTCCTGCACATTTGTTATCTCAGAGCTGATGCAGAAAATTTCGCACCTTATGTGTTGTTTTTAGCACACAGCTCTGGGCAACTGCTGTGAGGGGCAGCCAATCAGAATAAAGCTTGCTCAAAGGACTAAAATTCATTTTTTGGAGAGCAGACAGTAGATATACAGCTGTGCCAAGGCCCAGTATGAGTAAAAATTAGTCTGAGCTGTGAAGCATGGGACTCGAGTATTTGGGATTGAGTGAAGCATGTTCCCTTTAAAATGCAGACTTTGATCTTATTTCCTATTGCAAAGTACTTTATATGAAAACTGTATGTTGTCAAGAGTATGCCCTCCTGAGACGAATGAACACTATTTCCAGCAAGAACTGTCTGTATTAGTTTTCAGCTCAGTTATTAGCATTACTTTTATTTGTGTCTAATAATGTTTTAAAGACCAGCTGATGGTTTGTAATTACAATGTTGGGATTGTAAAAGTAGTGGAACATGTTTTGATCATAATGATTAATAAGTTTTTAAAAAATCATATGAGCTGTGTCTTTTCACCATTTCACTCATTTAAACAGACTGCAGCATGTAGTGAGTGTACAAAGGCAGATGGCTGAAAATAGTTTAATTAGAATTATTTGGGGGAAATGAGGACTGATGTATGTTTTTCCTATCATTACTGCACCATGCCAGCCTCCAGCACAGACAGTTATGCAATTTCACACTGAATCATTCCTAACAGCTCAAATCTCAGATGAATCAGGGTGGTGATGGTGGAGGAGGAGCTGGAGGTTTGTTCAGCAGACAGATTTTGATCATTTGAGGGGGGGTCAGAAGAGTTTTCGTAGGCGTCAGATTTGTGGTTGCTGAGGGTGACTTCAAAAGTTTGAGTGTACCTGCTCCCTCTCTCTCTTTCTTACACACACACACACCTCCTCCCCGTGCACGGGGTTGTGTAACAACAGTGTGTGCACGTAGACTAGGCTGGTCCTCCCCACTGCTGCTGTTGTGAAGCCTTGGAGGAGGCGGTGGTCGCGTCTATCGAGCGGCCCGGAGGTAGAAGTTGCGCTGCAGGGGTGGGACTTTATTTGTGCAGTCGGTCGGAGGTTTATCTGTTGCTCTGGCTGCAGCTTTCTGCAGACCTCAGTGACGGAACCACACGGACTCCTTCGAGTTGAACATCAAACCATTCTCTTCTTCTTCTCCCTCTTCTTCCTCCTCCGGTTGGCCGTGTCTGAACGCTTCCGGATGCGCTGACCCAGCAGCAGCAGCAGCTCCTCCACCATCAGCACCAGCATCAGCGTGAACGTCGTCTCCCTCCCTCTTCCTTCCCGGGGTAGATAAACCTGACCGGCACCGCTGTCATCGGATGGACAGAGCCGCCTGAAGAAGGGAGAGCGGTGGAGTTGGTCTACCCCCCACCTCCTCTTCCTCCTTCCTCCCCACTGCGCCAAAAGAAAACTCCCGGTAAGAAATGCGTGCTAACTCCGGCCGGCTGGCTCGGGCGACCACCTGCCAGCAGCTCTGTGCGCTCCCGCTGAGCATAAACATGCAACCCAGACCCGGGACCTTGCTCAGTGAGGGGATTCATTAAAAGCGTGTGAGGCATTAGAGGCGCTTGTGAATACATTCCAGCAGACGGGATGGCGGGATTTGCTTCGTTTATCTGTGTGTGTGTGTGTGTGTGTGTCTCTCTCTCTCTCTGCCTGGCTTTTTGATCCAAATATTGATTTTCGTTGCAAGTCGAACTGAAGTGCAGGCGCAGGGCACGTAAGAGTGGGTAGATGCTCACGGCTGCAGAGGTTAAAATGAATATGAAACGACGCTACGAGGAGCGGGAGCTGTCCGTGCAGCACCACTTTTGCCCAACTCCAT
>VOQK01010655.1:26013-42798 GCA_015052645.1 Benitochromis conjunctus | reverse complement strand
TTTTTTCTTTTTTTAAAAAAAAAAAAAAACAAGGTTAACTGGCCCCTCTTTTCATTGTTGGTTTGCTTTATTTTTGCCACTTGGCTTCTGTTTAAACTTTATTTTAGCTTTAATGTGCAGTTGTACTATTGATTGTGCTCGAACTAAAAGTATTTAAGTGATCCCACTTAAAATTTTGTGTGGTTAAATGGCTAAACTTGTAATCAAAATCACAATTCCGTCTTCAAATCGTCGGATTTTGGGCAAACCATTATATTTAATCCTCAATAGAAAAAAATATTTTAAGCTTCTGTATCTCCTCAGGCTGCATTGTAATGTAATATATTCTTAGAATAGCTTGTCTTTCATTTGCAAATGTATTTAATATTTGAAGTGACCGTTGGATGAAAAGAAAAGTATTTGGATTTTATGTAGTAAACATCTATTTAATAATATATGTTATTTTCTAGCTGGAATTATTTCTCTCCTTGATGAGGATGAGCCCCAGCTTAAGGTAAGTGATGGCTGTAGTGCAGTGGATTGAATATTCGGTTAACGACAGATTTTCATGTCTTGTTATCTCACCACAAGAGATACAGTTGCAGAGATAAAGTCTGTGGACTTTTGTAAATTTTCATTGTGGCCCATCAAGTTTTGCTTAGACATCTCAGTTTTTTATTTCTGTACATGACATAAATGTAAACTCATTTGGGGTTTACAGTGTTACATAAAAGTGAATACAAAGATGAATATTTCAACAACACGTCTGTTTTTCTTGCAGGAGTTTGCTCTGCACAAGCTAGATGCCATTGTGAATGACTTTTGGGCTGAGATTTCAGGATCTGTAGATAAGATGTAAGTAGTGAAGAGCTTATATTACCATTATTATAGCACTATAACATAAGTCAGCAGGAACTTAAGTTCATAGTTTATTTCTGTGTCTGTAGTAGGATGAAAGATTTAACTGACTTTCCCTGTAAATGCTGATACACTGACAACAGTATTTACTCTCCCTCAAAGCTCCCTCATAGTCCAGTAACAAATGTAGAACTGAATGTTTGATCATTTTGGTGTACGATCTACAATTTACACTCAGTGGTGATTATAAAAATGTCTCTTGCCAGTTTTGTTTTATGTAACTAGCTGTTGTCTCCTCACAGCGAAGTCCTGTATGAGGATGAGTCTTTCCGGAGTAGAGAATTCGCAGCCTTGGTGGCCTCTAAGGTTTTCTACCATCTTGGAGCCTTTGAAGAGTCTCTAAATTATGCTCTTGGTGCGGGAGATCTTTTCAGTGTCACAGATGACTCGGAATATGTGGAGACCATCATTGGTGAGTGGGGGGAAAAAACGTTTTCATCTCTTTTTACCAGTGCAAAGTAAAACAAAAATGTAAAAATAATGTTTATCCTCCATTGCTTTCTATTGAAAGTATGACTTAAATAACTTAAAAATGACTTCTATTGAAAGTATGACTTAAATATGTTAACCTACATAAATTGTTATTTTTGTTTGTTATTCGGATGCAGCTAAATGCATTGACCATTACACCAAGCTGCGGGTGGAGAATACCGAGCTTCCAGAGGGCGAAGAGAAGAAAACCATAGACCCCCGTCTCGAGGGCATTGTCAACAAGATGTTCCTGCGTTGCCTGGATGATCACAAGTATAAACAGGCCATTGGCATCGCCCTGGAAACAAGACGTCTGGACATGTTTGAGAAAACCATCTTAGAATCAGTCAGTGCAGTTCTCTGCTAACTTGAGATTATTTTGGATCTTTATAACAGGTTTTAATAAGATTTACACTTTGGGCACTGCTGTTAATTGTGC
Organism: Benitochromis conjunctus; assembly: GCA_015052645.1. Classification (NCBI taxonomy): domain Eukaryota; kingdom Metazoa; phylum Chordata; class Actinopteri; order Cichliformes; family Cichlidae; genus Benitochromis; species Benitochromis conjunctus. The sequence continues at coordinate 40,991 of VOQK01010655.1, read as the reverse complement.
GAGGTTGTTAACGTGTCATCTTAAGAAAAAAAAAATTTCTTTTCACTTTCCTTCCAGAATGATGTGAGTGGCCTCCTTGCCTACAGCTTGAAGGTGTGCATGTCCCTGATGCAGAACAAGAAGTTCCGTAACGACGTGCTGAGGGTGCTGGTCAAACTCTACATGAACCTGGAAAAACCCGATTTCATCAATGTCTGTCAGGTAAAAAATGGTTTGTTCAAACACCTCGGGACACATCACAAAACCTCAACTCTGACAATCTGACCCCAGGAAACTGACGCCGGTGATCGTGATTTTACTTATTGAAATTTTATTTATTGATTTGTTTTTCTGTTTGTTGTTTGCAAAACAATACACAAACACAGAAAAGAAATAAAAGGCTTTCAGGCATAAAAACATACAAAGGGAATTGAAGACAGTGCGACTCTCAGAACATCTCAAACGTGAAGAAAACCTGTCAAAAATATAACAAAAATATTGTTTACACATACATGATTCTTCCAGTTGTAGAAAAGATAACGTCCTTAATCTAGTGTTGTAGAAGAAGTAAACTTCCAAGTTATACATTTCTTGGTAATCACAAATCCTTGATACAGATCAAGTTGGATGCCAGGTGAAAACCCAAGGGTTTCTGCGGAGCATCCAGAGATTGCCAAGTTATGGTTAGATTTGACGTCTCTGGAGAAGACTGCTGAAAGCCACTAAAATGATGTTATGAGAAATGAAAACTCCAAATGATAAGATCAAATTTTATATATAATCACAATCCTCGTGAATCCAAAGAATTCGCTTTTTGGCACGCATTATAGCAGGCATTTCTTGTTAGATAAGAATCTCTAACGATCGATCAACCAAACCAACATCTGCCCTGAGTCATAGTGAGAGTTATTTGTGTGATTTAGAACTGTTGATAGTATTGCTATATGTTGATCACATGTACAGCTTTAATTTCATAGGTTTTCCTAAATTATTTCAAACTAACATCCCTCTCCACTTATCTCTCTCTCCCCCCACTGCAGTGCCTGATATTCCTGGATGACCCGCAGGCTGTGAGTGACATCCTGGAGAAGCTGGTGAAGGAGGACAACCTGCTAATGGCCTACCAGATCTGTTTTGACCTCTATGAGAGTGCCAGCCAGCAGTTTCTGTCCTCTGTCATTCAGAACTTGCGTACTGTTGGGACACCTATTCCTGCAGTCCCTGGCTCCACAAATACAGGCACTGTGCCCACGCCAGACAAAGAGAGGTAGGCAGGGACAAAGAGTGACTAATTCTGAAGCACCTTGTCTTGGTTCATGTTTACAGGGTCTTAGGCTTTTTCAGAGATAGTGGCTCTGATTTAAGAATTAGAAAATTCATTTTAAGACTCTGAGTTCTTTTAAAATGCTGTATGTTGGGAAAAGCTTTAACTCTTTGTCAGTGAGAATAAAGCCCACTAAGGTTCGGGTGGGCATCTTGAAACCTCCTGAAACAAACCAAACTAAAGGAAAGAAATACAAAAGATTGAATTTGAATTGAGTCTAATACACACACACATCTTACAGACTGAAACTTGTTGTCTCTTGTATGTTTTATAGTGATGCAATGGAGACCGACGACAAAGCTGGCAGCTCCCCTGCTGGAAAGCCTGCAGAAACGGTTAGCAGTTTGGATTTTGGCGATTCTAACTGCAATACATTCGTAATACCAGGAGCCTGCACTACAAAGCATGTTCACCACAGCCAGTACAGCTTAGTCAACCTGATCAAGGCTAACAATCACAGTCATGCTAAGCACTTTGCATACATGCACATAAAGGCGGCGTTGGCACCAGCTGGAAAAGTCTAGAGCCACACGGTTCTCACAAGAATTAAAAAAAAAAAGTAATCCTGAAACATTATGAGGAATTCTAAAATAGACTGCAAGTTAAAAGAAGGTTATGCATCCAAAGTCGAGAAGAAAAGTTCAAAGAAAAAATGCAGATTGTGCATCATTAGTACTACCTTACTAAATATTAATACTAACTCAATGTGTACCTTAGCTGCAATCTTGATACTGTTATTGAATGCTGGGAGGGAAGAACAAATATAAAACTTTAACTTAAACTTGAAAGTAGAAAGAAAGAAGAAAATGAATTGGACAGTAGTTTTTTTTCTTTTGTTTTTAAATAAATACACTCTGATTTGTTGCTTCTAATATATCCTAAATGTATAGCAGTGAACTGCCAAGTGCTTTGTAGTGCAGTCACTCTGGTGTCTAAAAAGAGCTGTTTCAGCTTGGTCCTTATCCTCAGCTGCAGCAGTATCACATTGCTCTTCTGTCTTTTTACAGAAAGACGAGTCCAAAGACCAGAACGCAAAGATGATCAAGATCCTGAGTGGGGAGATGGCCATTGAGCTTCACCTACAATTTTTAATCCGAAATAACAATACAGATCTAATGATTCTGAAAAACACAAAGGTAACATTCACTACCAGTGAGATGTGTAGTTTTAAAGAAGATTAAATAATAGGTTGTTTACAACCAGATGAACAAGATAAACTTGATTTTGCTTGCTTGAGGTCACTTGATGTGCTGTGGCGACTGCTTCCTGAAATTCCCTCATTTTGTGCATTCTTTGATTCCAGGACGCAGTTCGAAATTCAGTGTGCCACACAGCTACGGTTATAGCCAACTCCTTCATGCACACGGGAACCACAAGTGACCAGTTCCTCAGGTAACTGTGCTTGGAGGATGATATAACACTGAAAGGATTACAGACAGAGATTGACAAATGTGTCGTCTTCAAGTGACCATAACCCAAGTGTTTTTTGTTCTTGTAGAGAAAACTTAGAATGGCTTGCAAGAGCAACAAACTGGGCAAAATTCACAGCGACAGCAAGTCTGGGTGTCATCCACAAGGTAGAGTTCTGACACAGTGATGGTAATACCAAGAAAACCAGAACGGATTTTGTTCTACATGTAATGCTTTTCTAGTCTTACTGACTGTGCAGAATGTTTTAGATTACAAGATTAAAGTGTTTCTAATGCTGAAAATGCTTCTTTTCAGGGTCATGAAAAAGAGGCGCTCCAGTTAATGGCCACCTACTTGCCCAAAGATACCTCCCCTGGCTCTGCCTACCAGGAAGGAGGCGGGCTGTATGCCCTGGGCCTCATTCATGCCAACCACGGCGGGGACATCATTGACTACCTGCTCAGTCAGCTCAAGAATGCCAGCAATGATGTGAGTTTTTTTAGGTTTGGTTTCATGCTGTGTTGTCAAATGCCCTGTAAATGTTATACTTGTGCTCTAGCTAAAGGTTTGTGGAGACCAGGAGCTAGTCTAAGTCTCTGTGTCAGTTTTTATTCTCTCACTGATGGTGTGCTTTCTGTTCCACGGTCCCAGATTGTGCGTCATGGCGGTGCTCTTGGCCTGGGCTTGGCTGCATTGGGCACAGCTAGGCAGGATGTTTATGATCTGCTCAAGTCGAACCTCTACCAGGATGATGCTGTCACTGGTACGTAGGCCCTGGAAAGTAAACGGGCATTCTGAATTTTAATGGGGGCTTTCTAGTTTGGTAGGCAGAATAGTAAAAAGAAATAGTAATATTTTTACAAATATAACAAAGAATTATTTTATTTAATTTTGTTTGTTTTGAGCATCTCTGCTACATCCCTTTTTAGAGTAGTGTAGAATTTTCAAACGTATTAAATATGTGTTGTTGTTGTTTTTTTGTTTTTTTTTTAATTGTATGTGGACAAAAAAAGCTTTTTTTTGTTTGTTTGTTTTTAATTCTGTGCGATGTGTTATGGAAATTTAATTAACAAAGCCTATAGACACAGTGAGCAGTAGGCCAACAACTTTTGATAATAAACACAAGCATGCTTGGAGAGAGCCGCCATCGCGGGGCACTGACAGCAGTCTCTCTACCGATGAACAGCACAGCCCTGGTGTAGATACAGTCACACAAATGTACTTTCACAGCTGTTGTTCATACCCTTGAGCCTCTCCAGAAGGGTGGAGATTTTTACAACCTGATCTCCTCTTACAGTGATTGCCCCTTGTCTCTTCCCCCATCCTCAAAGACACAGAACAAAAGGCTTCACACCTGTGGAATTTCCCCCACTGGGTGTCACCCCCTTTCTCAGAGGCCTAGCTGTGTGTGTGCAATAAAGTTAGAGCTGAATGCTCTTACTCATATGGACCCATTAAATGACCCAAAAGTGACATTACTAAAACATATCACTAATACATCAAATAAAAGAAATTCCATTACAGATGTGCAATTGGTTTTTTGTTTTTTTTTTGCTCCTGCTACCTCCCAGGTGAAGCTGCAGGGTTGGCTCTTGGTCTCGTCATGCTGGGCTCCAAGTCGGCTCAGGCGATCGAGGACATGGTGGGCTACGCTCAGGAGACGCAGCACGAGAAGATCTTGCGTGGCCTGGCAGTAGGAATTGCCATGGTCATGTATGGACGTATGGAGGAGGCTGATGCCCTCATTGAAAGCCTCTGCAGAGACAAGGTATGACTGAAAAGCAAATTATGTACACCATCAGGTTGAAACTTCAGCGTTCTCGAAAATAAACTGATGATTGTCTATGCCATATTCTCAACTTACCAATATGTAGAAAATAATAGAAGTTTGATTCTTTCATGGAAAGAATGTCGGTCTATTTCATAAAGTTCACTACTCTCCATACAGCTCACAATTCACTGTGCCAATATTTGATGTGTCAAATCCCGTCTGCACTTACTGAACCTCAGGTTGTGTGTATTTCCCATCACATGTGAGACTCTTCCTCTGTACTTTATGCCAAGATCTAGATGTGGGAAATTACTCAAATTGTGTTGATCTTAGTTGTGTATCCAGACACAGTCTTAAAGCTCTGCTTTCTTTCACTGTCTACGGTAGGACCCCATCCTGCGGCGCTCTGGTATGTACACTGTGGCAATGGCATACTGTGGCTCTGGGAACAACAAGGCCATCCGACGCCTGCTACATGTCGCTGTGAGTGCTTCCTTTTTTCCTTCTTTACAACACTGTCACTGAAGGGAGCGCAGGTTTATAATGATGGCGCTGAAGCGGATGGAAGATCCACTAATGGCTGGCCTCATAATGGCTGCTAGTCATAATAATATCAAAATTATGATTGTTTATTTTCTCTCCTAATCTGTCTTTTTGTTTTCAAAGCTTTAGTAGCTGCTGTTATTAAACTAGCGCCAGTTATTGAAAGCACCGTATTCTTTCAGGGATGATCTTGCAGAACTCTGCTAACAGAAATCACTGCAGAGGTGTGAACTACTTTTGTCCTGTAGGTGGCACTTGGCGCTGGCTAAATTTATTAGACAGCTTAATAGTAGAGCATATTTCTTTTACTGTGAGTAGTAAGGCATGTGCAGCTTTAAGATTAAATCAAGTCCCATTTAATTGACTGCCTTTCTGTTCTCTGTTAAGGTGAGTGATGTGAATGATGATGTCAGACGAGCTGCTGTCGAGTCCATTGGCTTCATCTTGTTCAGGTAAAAGCCAGACCCCATTCCTTAAACTATGAACACTCTGTTTTGGTTTTCTCCACATGCACCAAAGGCCTTTCTTTTTAAAACCTCAATATTTGTGCCAAAATTCCAGCTTTATACAAAACACAACCTTTGCACAAAGACGTACTTATTTGAGCACAAGTTTTAAAAAAGAAGCCAACTAGCGTGGTTAAACCAAATCATGCATCTGGTGAAAGGAAGGTATTCTGACGGGGGTTTCTAAATATCATTGTCACTACAAATGCTGCTTCTTTATGTTAATCTTTTGAAGAGTTTAAAGAAGTTATAATGAAAACCAACCAGTGCTTAGTTTGCTGTCTGTCCGTTTATTTTAAACAGTTGCACAGTTATCTTTGTTTGCTGAGGGGAGGTAGAATTAAAGCTAGATGGTTTATGGTTGATTTCAGTGTGTGTCACATCTGCCACTAACTGGCTGTCTATCTTAAACACAGCTGGCACACGAAAACAAATAAATAAATAAAAATCATAAACGTCAAAAAAAGTCTTGCAGAATGCTTACAGCAGAAGAAAATGGCACAACCACAGCCACCCGTACTAAGGTTAATAGAGTTAGCTGCCACAGTAGCTTTATAAAGCCGATAACTGTGGAGCTGGTGTCCTCTGATTTACTGTAAGTCCCCCACAAACTAGAAGGAGAACAGGGAGAGTGGAATTCTTACCGGGTCCTTGAGGAAGAGAGCTGCCTGGTTTGCCAGTTTTTCCATCATTACAAGCAGCTGATCTCTTGGTTACTTGTGGGAGTTTTATTTAGCTTTACTACAGTTACCTCACTTGGGATTTTAACTTGTGAAGTGTAGTTGGTTGGTTGGCTAACATGAACGAGTTAATGTAGCAGCTGGCAAATGAATGAAACCAGTGAATGTAATTCCCACGCAGATGTCCTGGAGCTTAGTTGGCTTTGAGCAGTTTGGTTCTTGTTATTCACTACATCACTACTGACACAGAAACAGTAGTTTGATTTTCTTTCTTTCTGTTTTGCTTTAGTTTTGTTTTATTATATTTTGTGCTAATGAGTTGTCAAAATTTAGTTTATTAGTAGTTACTGGTCTTCATGAATGATGTTCCTTTGTCAGACAATGACACCACTGAGGTCCTTATCACTCTGTCTTCTCCAGCTATTTACAGGCATTTATCCCACTAACATCAGTGTTTACCCACCATAGAGCAGGGCTCGTGCTAAACAGACTGCCTGGCCACTTCACAAACATCAGGGTGTGCATTTTTAAGCCCAAAAAGGCCATGTGATATCCTGTGATCAATCGGCCGCTACGTAAACCTTGTGTAAATTTTCTCTGTGTTTAGAAAGGCTTGTGAACCAGAGCTATTTGGTGCCTGCTCTTCTCTGATTTCCCACCCTAATGGCTTAAGAATAACTGCATCCACTCCGCCTCACAAGAAGAGCCAACTTTGAATGCCTTACATTTCAGCTTTGTCATACTAAATCAGCAGAGTTCCAGTTTGTTTGTTTGTGATTAACAAAGACACAGTCTATACACATATATAACTAATTAGGATTTTTATTATTATTATTATTATGGTTGAATTTATGCTGTTTTCCTGGATATTATTAAATAGAGAAATCAGGAATTGCTCCTTAAATATGCTGTCATTACAGTATTCCTATTTTTCTATTTTAGTGTAAATAGCAGTGGGTTTATTGCCAAACTCTGTTATCTGCTTTGGTGTTTATGATTTGGGGAAAAAGTAAATAATCAGTTTTTGTTTTGTTTTGTTTGTCTTACTATGGCTGTTATGCTGTGTTTTGTTTTGCTCGGCCCTTTTTATGACATTACAGTAACATATGAATGTGGGCATCAACAGTATAACACATGAACAGTTAGAGTTTGGCCTTTTTTTTATCAGGAACACAGAAAATATTTTATTAAACACATGTAGATTTCCATTTAAAGTGAACATTTCCTATGTACAGTCTTTTTAAGTAGAAATCTTTTGAACATGTCAAAACAGCAGGCTGTAATACACATACAAGAGTGCTTTTCAAAGGTCCAGCAAATACATTAAGTATCATTCCAAGAGTGCAAGGCGTTTATATGTCTGTCTGTGTTGTCCTGACAAAATATAAGCATGTAGATGGTTTACAGCATATTTAGACAGCAAAAGTTGAAATGATCAGAATAGGAAATGTACTGTATACTGCATTCAGGGAGTTTCCAGGTCATCATAATGTCCTGAACTTTGTGGATGTAGTGTTCATGGTTGAAAAAGATCCTTGTGTAACTGATGTAAACAAACATTAGTGATCACTTACTAGTTTCTATGTTAGGTCACCACCTTGAACCCTGGAGGGCAAAACAAGCCTTCCTTAGACTTCATGTGCTTTACTTTCACCAGGGTTATTAAGCTGAAATGCCAGCTAATGTTCACAAGCCGCTCAGTTGTTTACAGCTGCTGGGCAAGTAAAGATAATGGCACTAAATGCTAACACACCTCTCCTGAGGCTGCCATACAAATACAGCTGCCAAATCACACCAATGGCTACATTTTATTACATATTATAAGCTTAACAGATGAGTTTCACCTTCCAGAAGTGGCCTTAGTGACCCATCTCAATCAAAAATAGATAGACCTGCCCCTACTGTTGTTTTTGTTTTGTTTTTTTCTGTGTGTGTGCTGGTGGCAATGTAAGTGCAGGGGTGTGTGGGGGGTGTTAAATATTGCAAATATTGCCAAATGGACTGCAGCTTGTGCAATGTACACTTCACTAGTGTGGAACAATATGCAGTATTTTAAATATCTGTGTTTTTGAAAGTTGATCTGAACATTTGCAGCTTGTAAGGTATTAAAAATGAGTTCTCTAGTGCTCTGATGCTCTAAGTTAGCCAGCATTTTGGTGTTTTGCCCTCTAAGTGTGTGCTACAGAAAACTATAAACAGTTTGGGGTTTGCTGTCTTGCCATTAAATTTATCCAATTGACAGAAATATTTTCAAAAATCTGTTTGTGACCAGCCTTTGTCTTGCAACATAAATTTTATCCACTTTAAGTAACCTCCCCCTCCCCCGATTTCTATTCATTTGCTTTGCGTGTCTATACACAACTAACATGTTCCTCCTGCTTATCATCTTCATTTTCAGTCAGAAGTATTGTGTCTAGCACAACACCACTAGATGACTGTACAGGTGGTTGCCGACACCTCAGCGGACTTTGGTAGGCCACAGCTCCAATGCCGTTCTTCATTCCCCGTTTCATGAATAGTTTAGAGTTCTCTGCCATGGAAGATTTGATTGAAATCCTTGTTAGAGTCCACTCTGCAGTTGATGCCCTCAGATGTCCTCCTGACAGGTTACTGGCACAGCTCCTGTAATTACAGGTGATGTAACGTGTGAACGCCTGCCTGAAAGTTTTGTTGAATAGGGTGTAGACCAGTGGGTTAATACCCGATGACACATAACCCACCCAAACAAAGATCTCCATGAGCCGGGCAATGACGTTGGGATCACAGCGTTTGCATAGCACTGAGGTGATATTTGTAATAAAGAAGGGGCACCACATGACTACAAACAGGAGGAAGACTATGCCCAGTACCTTGGAGGCACGCTGCTCATTGCTCAGAGTCTGCATGGACTTCTTGCCCATTGTTGACATCCTGCGAAAGGACTGTTCGTATGGCGTGTGAGCGATCGTGGTGCCTGCATTTGGCTTTTCCTGCATCCTGGGAAGTCTCCTGTCCAGCACATTCATTTGCTCGGCTTCAGTTGAGGCCATAGACTGTTCCCTTTGAAAAACTGTGGACACCGCCGGAGAACTAAAACGCTGAGTAACCTTTGACCTGAGCAAATAAACCTTTTTGCGCAGCACATGGACAGTGAGTAGATAGATGACCATCATGATGGTCAAAGGGATGAAGAATGCTGACAAAGAGCCGAATATGATAAAATCCCAGAAGGTGGTTGGTTTCAGCAGGCACGTGTGGTTGCTGTTGAAGGTGATGTTATTGGGGAGGTGGTAGTTCTTAAGGCCCCTAATAGGAATTGGAATTGCAATACCTAGAAAGACGACAACAGTATTAAATACTGGAAAACACTGGTTGTTTTTACCAAACTCATTTGATGAACAGCTTACTGGCTTGCATTTGTTTTGTTTTTTTCTGCAAATGCAGTAATTTTTCATTTCAGAGTCTCCAATAACAGGGCAAGACTGATTGCAGCATCTTTTTGTTTACAAAATCCAGTAAACGAATCATTCCTGGCTTGCCGTCACCCCCCTCAAAATAAGAAACAGTGTACAGTAAGCTTTTAAAGTTTAAATAAAACCACACCTGGCAGCCAAAGTGACTGTGCCCATAGTGGTGTGAGTACTGAGCTGTAACGCCTCAGTGAATTTGGCCAAATATTTTACACTCTAGAGCTGAAAATGGTGACCGGATGCTGTAAAGTTTTTTTCATGTATTTAAGAATGAACCTAAAAACTTGTGCGTTTTTGAGATGCAACTAATTTCACCTTTTAATTTTAAAATTTTGAATTTTTGGCCTATTTAGTCTTTACATTCATAAATACACCGTCACAGTGGACTTTAAATCACACGAGTAGCTGTATATTATTGTTGCTGTTTATATATAGGTTGCTGTTTTATGTCATCCAGAATGTATTTCTGAGAGTAAAACAGGTCTCGTTGGGGCGTTCATGTTTTGACTTTTGACTTTAAAGACTGCTGTAGAGCTGTGTAAAATTTGCAGAAAGAAACTTGCAGAAGGCTGAACTGACATACTTACAAATGGATATGAGCCACACCAGTGCGATCTTGACCAATGCTTTGGCTCTGGATTTGTACTGGCTGTGTTGAATCGGCTTCTTGATGGCAATGTAACGATCCAGTGAAATGGCACAAAGGTGCATGATGGATGCAGTAGAAAAAAGCACATCAAGGAAGAGCCAGATGGGGCAGAGAAACTCAGGAAGAGGCCATCCAGAGTCTAAAGAGAAGATGACATGGAAATTAGAGTTAGCAGCTAGTTCATGTACATGTGGTCTAACTGCTTTTCTTGCCAAAAAGAATGCGGTCATACTCTCTGCCCGTTAGGGTAGATATCAGACAATGGCAACGGGTTTGAAGCAGCGCTCATGCAAATGATTGCTGTTTGTTTATCTGTAAGGAATCACTTTACTGGAAAAAGGAGGGTTCACCGAGTGTTTATGGAGCTCGAAGCTCTTTCTGTAGATGTGGCAGAGACTGCGCTCAACAGTAGTGTTTATTTTGAGTTCTGGGTATAAAACTGGCAAGTAGTTGTTCTGGCTTTTGTCTCGTCATCCATTAACATAGTAAAAAACAGTTGTTGGAATTTTCCTGTGTTATGCCCGTCTACTCCTCCTCCTCCTCCTCCTCCTCACTGCGCTGCTTTCTCGTACTCTGTTTTGATTAAGTTTGACGTGGAAGCTTTTCTCCCCCGCCAACTGACAAATGATTCCCAGTTTTGGGAAGTGTTTATTTGTTGTATTAGTTTTACAATGTTACTAAAGCAATCCAGCCCTTGTATACAGCTTTTTAAAAAAATAGTTTTTGTTTTATGGTTGCCTTTAAAAACATCCTAGTTCCACCACGTGGCAGCCCATAAAAACATGGAGCATAAAGCAGAGATCTCCTGTAGTTCCTAGTTATACAAGGTTCGTGTCAGCACCTCAAAGTAATTTGCAATTGCGTTTTTTCTTTTGTTTTTGTTTATAAGGATTACAAAAGTGCTGTTTGAACAGATGTGGGTGTCTAAGAGTCAGGATTTTTATTCAAAAAAATAGGGATGAGGTTTTATTACTTAAAAAATTAAGAATAATTTGTTTCTTTGTTTCCCAGCTCAACATGTTCAGCTTATAGCACATTGCACAGTACAAACAGTCTGATCCACAGTTCTTTAAATAAAAAAACGTATAGAATAGAGGCGTTCAGAAAATCTAATGTATTAAATGACCACGTTATTGGTTAGTAGAGAGCTGACTTCTCAGTTAGGCTTTTCTTTTTTGGCTACAAGTTGGTTTATTTTAAGTTTACAAGAGTTTCTGTTCACATAGCTCATATTTTAAACAAGACGACCTCTTACATTTTCCAGGTGTCTGTATACTTCTGCTCAGCAGATGTGGAAGAGTGGCTGAATACTAGAAGCATTTTCTGGAAGGGTGCATCATCTTTTCTTTAAAACCTATGATAGTTTAATATAAAGTAAAGTAGGTTTCTCTGCCAGCTGCAGCCAGCTCTTCCTGCCCTTCTACTTTACTCCACGAGCCCGTCTCTGAACGGATGATCAAAGAGGTTATAGCGACTCGACTGGAGATACTTTGGTTAATAGAGAAATATAATCATATAAAGGTGATTGGATTGCTAAAGGTAAAGGCCTAGTAATTATAGTGACATGATATAGAGCTGAAAAGAAAAAGAAATGTAACTAACTAACGAACTTCAAAGGACTACCTGTTAGCCTCTCTGCACCTTCCTCACCTGTTATTAGATTATATGAAGGGGGATAAAGGTTAAAAAGATAAATTGGACTTTAGCCACATTCATTATTTGCACACGGCTACAAAGCAAACACCTCTGGACACCGGACCAGGACATCTCTACTCTTAATTAACAATGATAGCAGTCTTAATTTACTCAACACACAAACAGCTTTATTAGTCTGTCAGCTTATGTGTGTTTTATTGTTTATCTGCGTCTATCGCTGCCGTTTACCTGATTGCTTCAAGCCCAGCACAGCTTAAGGTCCCTCATCGGACCTACCTTACATTTGTCCTTGATATCACTGATTTCACTGAAATATTTCGTTTTGTTGTATTGGGTATTAGTGTACCAATGTACTATAACCTTGTCTATGTGACTTTGTTTATCTTAAGGTTGTTGGCACAGCATGACTGTCTGCACCGTCGTTAGCTGTGCTTCACCCTAACACTGTTTCTGCCTGTCTATGTCCTCATGACCTCTTCCATTTCACCTCAGCGCTTCATCTCTCTCTAAATAGGAGTGGATGACAGCTGCCTGGGTCTTAAAATATAATTCACAAAAGGAGAGTGTATTTTAGGAGTCTGTTTTTTGTTTTTGTATTTCTTTGTAACATTTTAGCAGCTAGGAATGCTGCTGGAAAAATATGTTGTTTTTTTAATAATGGATTTAATGTAGCACTTTGTACCCATTGGAAGAGTATATAACTTTCCAGGCAGTCATCACCAAACATAGTTTATTTTCTTTTTTTTTAACATCTCACTTTGTCAGCTCCAGTAGTGAAATTGGTACATTTTAATCCTGGTTGTGTTTTCCTCAGTTATGTGACTGAACTGGTTCTTAGGAATAAATATTATTTGGCCTAAATAAATTGATTCAGTGGGTCCTGTATTTAAGTGATGGTTTAAACAAAAAAAAATAATATCCTTTCTGTTTCGTTTATGTTTCAAAGCCAGCTGCTTTTAGTTCAGTACCAAGGTTTTTCATGGATCAGAATTGGCCTTTTAGTGTTTACTGAAGCGCGCATAAAAAAATGAATGATATAAAAGCAATAAGTCTGTGCTGGCTTAAACAGAATTCTATGAATTTTGTTGTTATATCTGGCTGTTTGATCAATTAAAATGTTTATATGCTTTATATGTTGCTTCTGTGGAGAGTGATGTAAAACCCTTATAGCTGGTATCCTTTTGAATAGCAATCCAATCAGAATTTAAATAGCATGTTTCCAGACACAGATTTGTTACAGAAATAGATGCAATGGCAGATTAATTGTAGGGCCCTTCTCTAATTAGCTTCTGCATTAAGGTAAGCGCTTAAGCAGCATCTCTGAGCAATCTTACTTGTGCAGCTTTCAGTGTGACACATCCACATCTCCGCTGTTGTGTGTTAGACATAATTATAATCCAGCTCATTATCTTTCAATTGAACTAATGGAGAATAATGTGTAGCTTTGCTGTAGCTCTGTATTTTGTTGTGGTATGAAGAGAATAAAAAAGATGATACATGTCTAAATCAGTTCCTGTGCAGCTGTATTTGCACAACACTATTAATGGAATTAATGGAAACATGGCTTTCCATTGATAATAGCCCCAGAGGCAAGTCATTCAGTCCAAGCTGTGGAGCTGGTGCCAAAGCTTTGCCAGAGGAAGTAGACTGTTCACTGTCCACTATCTCTTGTTATATTTCATCTAGAATCATTTGTTTAGAGAGATCCTTGATTGGATCTAATACTGCCTCTCAGTTTTTTTTCTCCTCTTCTGTTATCCCAAAGTCTTCTGATCGTTATGTAGATATTAACGCCTAATAAAGGTTTAATACAAGTTTGCTGTGAATTAGGGGGCCAGAAATGTTATGCTTGGGTTTTTAGGTTTTTTACCTGTGTAGCTTTAATACTACTGATATAATGTAAAAAAGCATATGCAGTATATGTATTTTGAAGCTGTCAAAGCCAAAGCTCCATGCTAAACTTACTGTAGAGAACAGTGACCAATGCAATGGGCATCACTAAGAGTCCCACCAGCAGATCGGCAACAGCAAGTGACATTAGAAAGTAGTTGGTAGCATTCTGCAGCTTTTTCTCCAGCGACACAGCGAGAATGACCAGGATGTTTCCTCCGATCGTGGGGATGATGACCATGACAATGAGCAGGGCAGCCCATTTCAGCTGAATCTCAGATACTTTGCCTGCGTGTGAGCTGTTAGCCTCGAGCTGTGCCATGACTGGCTGAGACAGGGTGCTGCTGAGCATACAGCGGGCTTGAGTGTAGGTCGGGGCTCAGATTTTTCTGGTCTGGGAGGCTCGGTCAGCATGGTCACTGGGTCCCACAGGCAAGGGCACAGGGTAGGGAGGGACAGTTCAGGGGCAGCACACAAGATCCTGCATCCCGTACAAGCCAAACAAAGATGGTCTTCGTTCTTATAAAATCCAAAGCTGGCAATAATCCCACCACAGTTAGTAGCTCCACCATGCGATGTTCCACAGTGAGCAGGGGTCCTCACTTCCCCAAGCAGCTAACACTCTTGACATCGACTTCAAAGAAGAAATAGGTCTGTTAAAGGTATAGTGATTAGTTATTTTCTTTAATTTGCCTGAATAATGACAAAATACAGCAGTGGTAAGTAATAATAAATAGAGTAAACACAGATCATGTGAATGTCAAGCTGGGAATAATGCCTTATAAGCTTTTTAAATTTCTTCGGTTATTCGGTTAAACGTTAATAAAAGATAGAAGTTGTTTGTGCACGGTGTTTCAGCTGATATTTTTTAATTAAAATTAGTAGATAAATGTGTAGGTTTTGAATTTATATACCTTGCAAAGCAATGGTTTTAAATGAAATCCAAACCTGTCATAAACTCATTTTCAAATGAAAGAATAAACTAGCATTGTGATCGTTTCTTACCTGTTTCCCAAGGTAATGTTAGCTGCCCTTCTTTGTCCTCCTTCGTTTGTGTTTTCAGCTCTTTAAGTCTTTTCCAAAACCTTTACGTCTTAGCTTTCTTGAACACTAAAACAATA